>JAQBSW010002248.1:0-107417 GCA_029291075.1 Eudiplozoon nipponicum
CTATCCCCAAGCTAATGGCATGGTAGAGAGAATGCATAGGGAACTCAAAGCAGCTTTAGCATCCTCGTCCATTAATGGCAACTGGGTCGATGCACTACCTTTAGTTCTGCTTGCCATGCGTTCCCGTACTCGTGAATCCATTAAAACGTCTGCGTCACAACTCTTGTATGGCATGGATCTACGCCTGCCTAGTCAGCTCCCACGTCTACTACCGGCACAAGATGACCCACAAGACGAAGCTACCCGCCTTCGACTTCATTTCGGTAACATGTCCGAACAGCAGCCGAGACACACGCCTCGTCCAGTCTTCGTTCACCCACAGCTCCACAGCTGCAAGAGAGTACTCGTTCGCAACAATAATGCTGTTGCACCACTACAACCCAAGTATCGCGGTCCTTACCCGATTTTACTAAGACAGCCAAAATACTTCATCATTATGCAAGGCGCTACACCGACATTAGTGAGCATAGGCAGGTTGAAACCGTTTATCGAACCACCTGACCCTGAGAGCGTTCAACCTTCTACACACGTCTCAGGCTCCGTCTGCCCACAATCTCAATAACCTGCTTTGTATAATGCGTAATTAATCTTTTTAAAACATTAACATTAACTATAAAATTTTTTAACCTTAAGTTATTTTTCGTATTTGTCTCACGTGGCATAACCAGCTGTTCTTAGCTAACAATTGTGTAACATTTTTGAACAGTTCTTTGGTATTATGCCATCTCTGAGGCAATGTTCGTGTACATATATTTTTTATGCAGTTGCCTTTGATTTTAATGTATATATTTTTACATTATAATGTATTTCTCACACATGACATTACACTGCCTATTTTGGTATGACCAGCTACTTAGAGCTAACGCTTTCGTGTAGCAACACTAAGTAGTGATCAGCTTCATATCATGGTACAGGCCACTTTCAATGCATATCTCAACTTTATCTATTTCACAAAGACCACTCTACAAATGTCATGACCACAACGTCGAGCACTCTAGCTCCTTTGGTCGTATACAAACACATTGACAACGATCCAACCTGCTTAGGTTTTAACTTAAACCTGGCAAATTCAGAGGCGATTTACCTCGAAATCTTTACGCTGCGGCTCCAAAAACTTACACTGCTCTATTTTGCCTCACGTGCTATGACCGTCCACTAGAGCTAACAATTTGTGTAGCAATTCCTAGTGGATACCTGGCATTATATCATTGTTGAAGCAACCAACAAGCATATTTAAGCCCAGCACTTATGGATCATCATATTTTTGCTTAAATTGGTTCGAACTCTGTCATGCATTTCTTATCTAGCCTCGCAGAGAGGAATATTTTTTTTCTTTTTTTCAGAGAGGAAAGTGTTGTAACGACACAAATCAATCGCCGACATATTGCGTAAATTAAATTCAAATTTATTTACGTTGCACCAATGAGAAAAAAGCAAATTGCCGTTTAACCACGTTTAACCACGTTTAACCAATAGTATGCAAGTACACATATTGCATGCTATTTAAGCACGGTAATTTACCATGCAAGTCAGTTGGTCGTATCTACGTTCTGCCTCGTGTTACACATGTGCGTGCTGTCGGCTGTCAATACCTACGCTGGATATTGATTTGTTTCACCAACAATTGGCAACATTCGTGACTCACCGTGTTGCACTTCAGCCAGCAAGACGAGCCAATTAATGCAGAACTTCAACACACATGATAACAACAGCAGGAACCACAACCAGAGTCCACCCAAGGAACAGAACATCAACTTACATACATATAACTTACGCGAACGCCGCCAAGGCCCTCTTAAGGGCCCCCATATCAGTAACTAATCTCTATTCAGAGCACCTTAACCGAGTTTGTAACGTCGTACGGCATTTACTTGAAGCCGGGGCGTTTACAGAATTCTATATTATAATAATAATATATAATAATAATAATAATATGTAATAATAATAATAATAATATATAATAATAATAATAATAATAATAATAATAATAATAATAATAATATATAATAATAATAATAATACATTTATTTGGCATCAAAGGCCAACTGGCCCAATCATTGAAATAGCAAATCAAGGGTAGGATATGTGGAGGTGAGTGGAATTGTGACTAGCAAAGTATTTAATAGCAGGGGAGGGGTTGGGGAGGGGAAAAGTTATCATTAACATCAAGATAGTTCAGTCTGGTGAAAAATAAAAATAAGCGAAGTTCCATTTGACTAGACAAGATCAATTGGAGATAGTCCGTGAAGTATCAGATCTATCAAGGTGAATGTGAGATTGAAAACAAAGATGAAGATGAAAAGATGGCGGCCCGGAGGTAGACGTCGACCGTTGGAGTCCATTGTCGTGACGAATGAATTGATGGAGTCGGCAGGTTTGAGGCGAGTGTGTCTTGCAAGGATCGCAGGCATCTGTAGAGCGTGATCGTGATTAAAAGAAGACCAGGGAGAGTCGAAGTCCAAAGCGAACCGTTGGTGGATCGGTAGGGCTGTTGGGTTTCCGGTCCTCCGCTGAAACAAGAAAGAAAGAAAAGAGTTGGATGAGCAAAACGTAGTAGAGTATCCACAACGTGGATATAATGGGGTTAGGAATGGGCTGAGAGGTGGTATTAGTGAATCTAGAAGAAAAGAATAAGACAAGAGAGGTAGAGTGGAAGATGGCTGCCTGATGGATTTAACCCTACGAAGTTAGTAAAGAGGATAGCCTGCGGTGAAGTAAATGTTATGGATTGAGAAGGAACCAGTTTCGTTTCCAATCGGTCGTATCACAAAGAAATTTGTTGAAGAAGTACTGATGGGCTGCCTTTTTGAATTCGTGCTGGGGTAGGAGTTTTATGTCTGTGGGGAGAGCGTTGAAGACATTAGTGGCTTTGGAGAAGAGATAGATTTTTTTAAATATGGTGGGGGTATGGTAGGCTTGGATAGAAGAGTTACTAGAACGTGTGGCATAGTGGTGACTGGGGTGGGCAAAGTTGGAGAGTGGTAAGCAAGTTGTGATCTTGTGGATAAAAGAAATGACGCGAAGGTGACGGGTGAACCAAAGCGGAAGAAGGTTTGCCAGAAGAAGGCGTTCCCTATAGTTTTGGCATTTCGGGAAGACTCGTTTTAGAAATCTGGAGGATATCTGTTCAATAGTGTAGGAGGAGGCGAGGGTTAGAGGACAGTAGAATTCGCTGGCGTAGGATATGAGGGGCAGAACGTAGACCTTGAATAGCGTGAGTTGGAGAGTGGAATTGTTAGTCTTAAAACAGATCAGACGGGCCCATTTGAAGAGTTTGGAGGTAGTGTGTGTAAGGTGTAGGGTGAAGTCAAGGGATTTCGAGAAGTGAATGTCAAGATGTTTGGCCGAATCTATTATTTCTATATCAAGGGGGTAGTTGGCAACCAGGATAGAGCAGAATGGATCAGAGGAGAGTTTCATTATGCGAGTTTTGGTGGGATTTAGTTTGAGGCCGATTCTGCTGAGCTGCGAGTGGAGCGAGGATAGGAGCTCCGATATAAGGGATAAGGAGTTGGATGTTTTGGAGTTGCTGAATACGATAACCATGTCATCCGCATATTTGAACAGTTTGAAAAGGTTGTCATCAACCTGTATGTGCGCGAGCGTAAGGTTGAAGAGAATGGGACCAAGTACGGAGCCCTGGGGAACACCGGATCTGATATGGGCTGGCCTCGAGTGACTACTGTCAACTTTTACTGTCGCATATCGGTTTCGGAGATAGTAACTAATAAGATTGAATACGTTGCCGCAGATACCGCTTCTCAGTAAGGCGGATTCGATTGCTGAAAATGACAGTGAGTCAAAAGCCTTGGAAATATCCAAGAATAGGAGGGTGCACTGGAGCCCTTTAGAGAAGGAGGAGTAGCAATGATCGAGAACACTAACTAAGTTGGTGGAAGAGGAGCGGCCATTCAGAAAGCCATGTTGATCATCGAGGAGATAGAAGTTTACATGAGACTTAATGGAAGGGTAGATTAGGTTGTATAAGATCCTGTCGAAGATTTTGGTGAAAGAAGGGACGATAGTAATGGGGCGGAGATCTTTAAATGATGAGATCGAAGAAGTGCCATTTTTAGGGATAGGAGAGATCGTCGAATTGAGCCAGTCCGGGGGAAGATAGGTGGTTTCGAGACAGTAATTAATAACATCTGCAATCAGAGAGAAGACGTTCCAGCCTAGAAGGGCAATCATACTGACCGAGACTCCATATTGATCAAATTGGTGTTTAGATTTAATGTTTTTAATTGCCTGGGCGACGGAAGCCGGAGAGACATGGAACCAGCGTAGGTTCTCGGTGTCTCCGTTGTCTAACATCTCAACAGGTGGAGTGGGAGTGGAAAAGGAGTCGAGAAGGTGAGTCAGATAATCATTGGCGAAGCAGAGATCGCCTGACTGAGAGAAGTTGATAAACGAGGTTTTGGGCTTTTGCAGCAATTGGTGTTTGATGATGGCGAACTTTGCCCGGGGATTAGGAGCTGAGCGGATGCGTTTTTCGATGTGGAGCGCTTGTTTGTTGATAGCCTGTTTAATGAGCCCATCAATGCGTCTCAGAGCGAGGGCGCGAGCAAGTGACGATGTGCGTAGGCGAGAGTTGCGTGCGAGGTTGTCACGTGCCTTAAACAGAGCGTTCAACTTATTCGTCGAGTATACTTGTTGAATAGAGGTGGCGGAGTTATAGTGGGAGGATAGGATGTTATGGACTTCGGAAAAGCACGAGGAGAGATTGTTTGGGAGAAAGAGGTCCCTCCAGTTAACTGTGTCACAGAGTCGGCGGAACTCTTCCCAGTTGGTGAATCGTCTGAAAGATTGGGTGTCTTCTCGAGGGGTGAAGGATAAGAGAGGTAAGAGGAAGGATACCTGACAGTGATCAAGGTTGGGGAAGATTTCCCGAGAGCGAACATCGGTCACCTCGTTATTGGAGAGTACACAATCCAGTTGGTTGTTCCCTCGGGTAGGAAAATGCACGAATTGGTGTAGCAGGTTATCCGCGAAGAGTCGAAGCAGTGGGTGACTTTCGGAAGCTAGATTATGCCAGTTAGTCATGGGGAGGTTGAGATCACCCACAACGACGTACCGATCAGAGTGTAAAGAGAAAAAAGTGGAAAGGAGTTGGGCCCCGCGAGTGTCGTCGATGAGTGAGATATTAGGGGGTCTGTAGACAACGCAGGTAGATATGCTTTGGTTAAGGATTTGTAGCTGAAACGAGAAAAATTCCAAACCTTGAGAGTTCGATGTCGACAAGCGTTTGGGCATAAGAAGGGATCGGACATAGGCAGCTAGTCCGCCTCCACGACCGACAGTTCTGTCGCTACGAAGGAACGTGTATCCATGAATGAGGAAAAGGTCATCACAGTGGATGGAAGGGGACAGCCAAGTCTCAACAAGAACGCATATGTCAATCTCGTTAGAGGACAGAAAGGCTCGTAGTTGATTAATTTTAGGCGTAAGTGACCTGCAGTTGATGAGGATTGCTGAGAGCGCTTTGAGAGAGGGATGGTTAGATCGGGGAGGAGAAGCGTGCGGGGGCTTTCCGCTGGCGGGTGGAGCGAGATCTAGGGCTGATGAGGGTGACAGACCGCTCGTTGACAAGGATAGAGTGGTCAGCGTCGATTTGGATTTCTGTTGTCCCGCGTTTATCAGGTGGGTGAGGCAGTTGTAGGGTTTGAAAGCAAGAGGGGGGCGAGATATCTGGGTTCGAGGGGGCACTCGGAAGGTGCGTTGAGGGGGCGAGCAGGGACGGAGAAAGATCAGGAGCTGGGGCGGAACTGTCCAGGGTGGGGACGATGATGGATTCAGTAGGGGGAGATGAAGTTGATGGGGCTGGGTCGAAGTTTTGCTTGGCCTTAGTAGACTTACGTTTTTTCGGTTTCTGGGTCATAGCATCTGTCACAAAGGTAACTTGTCGAGGGGATGTGGACCTGGCGGACGGGTTTGGGAGAGAAGATGCGTTATTAGGAGGCTTAGCGCGGCGTGGTCGGCCACGACGACGTGGTAAAGCTTGAGATAGTGTGGGGGGACTGGTTGCGGAGTAAGGGCTAAAGGTGAGAGGAAGGCCTTCAAATCGGGAAGGTGTGAGTGGGGGTGGACTGGAGGAAGGTGCGTCACCAAGGAGTCCGCCGTGAACTGAACGGCTTTTCTTTGGATTGCTCCAGCCCGGAAAGGCGTGATGAGCTGGAGGAGGGGTGGTGTCCGGTGTGTGAGTTTGTGCTTTCTCTAGAGTCCTCTGTAGCAGAGTGTAGTCTCGTTTGAGTTTGACTTGTCCGGATGTTAAGATGGGCGAGTGTAATTTGAGATGACGAACCTCATCGTCAGACAGTCTTTTGTGCGAGGAGAGAATGAAGGCTCGACCCTTTCCCGAGGAGATCTCTTTAAGGTGGCTAAAGTTTTCCCCTATTTGACTGATGAGATCTGAGGCCAGATCGTCCTTCGAGAGTGGGGAGCGCGGAGACCAAAGAAAGAGGTTTCGCTTGTTGTGGTTTCGCAGGGCAACCTCCCTGGCTACCCCATTCAGAAACGCATCTGCTTGACGCAACAAATGGGGCTGAACGGAGGAGACTGAAAGGTTGCCAGTCAGTGCTCCAAGTAATCCTGTGATATCCGCCATTTGCTGTTGGAGATCAGAAATATTGGAGATAATCTTTTGGGTGAGGAACGGGGAGATGGGGGCTGGCGACGAAAGTTGGTTCATGATGGAGTTAGATAGAAGAGTAGGTGTAACCATCTGAAAGGAACAGACATTGGATGCTCAGGTGAAGTATGTAGCAACCATTGATATGCAGTGGGGTACAAATCACAGGCAGATAGCAACTATAAATTACCTCTACAATATAATATAGAGTGAGTTAGCGTTGAAGTCGCTACTACAGGTTTACAAAATGGTTTAGGACATTGTACGTCCTTATTTTTCCACATTCCTCACCCAAATATATAGTGGGTAAAGGGCGTAATGCTGTTCATGCTGTCTTTGATTTTTCCTGCTGGCCATATTTGAATTAATTTATTAGTAGGTGCGCAACACCTGATACACAATTGCATAAACTATCGTTTGTTAAACTCAGTTTCGGTTTATACGTTAGTGCATTTTAAGTAAGAACTTCGGAAAACGCGTTAATATGTCTACTAAAATGAATTCAAGAAACCATCAAAATTGCCATTGCATTGTACTGGCATATGCTCAAACTGACTGCAGTATTTTCGACAGCAAGTATGAATACTTTTCTAAGTAGAGGTTGCAGATCCGCATAAGTTTCAGTGCGTAATGACTATAATTAACAACTGATAAATAACTGTTTTGAGTATAGATTATAGTTGAGTAGAACTAACCAAATGGTGTTCTCCAGCTCCCAGACAATTGTGGATTGAAGGAGATAATGTTGCCGATTTTAACAATAAACACCTGCTATCATTATGTCAGTCTGGTAGGGTAGATACCGAAACCATCATGACGCTAAAAGAAAGTGTGCGATACTTATGTAGAGAAGCCACAGGTATAGATCGAAAATTTGATGATATGGCGAGTGCTATTTCGCAACTTCAAAGTCAGAATAGAATTACTAGACGTCGAGAGAGTCACTTCGATGGACCGCGCGGATGGTGAATATGGACGAAGTTCAAAGTGCCAAGAAGAGAATTGCATATACCCGCGTTTAGGTGAACTCAAATGGAAAGGAAGCACTAAACCGGTAGAGAGGATTTCATCACTGGGAAATGGATAAAGCCCCCGATAGTAGGAGCCGTAGGAGGGTTCCATTGCAAAGGCTCCCAGACATGCCTTTATAACGCATACTGAAGGCGAAAGCAAAAGATGCGACAAGATCAAACAGCACCGGAACAGACGACAAGAATTATATTCTTTCTAAGTGGACATCTTGAAAACAATGCCGGATTATCCAGTAACATATTCATTATTAAAAATGAGTTAATTGGACTAGAGTTCCTCATCGACACAGGTGCTGAACTAAGCATATTTATGTCAGATGTGGTAGAAATAGATTGCCCCAAATTTGATTAACAACCATGGGCCGCAAATGGTAGTCCGATAGGAGTAAGGAGGATGAAAGTATTGTCGGTAACCTTAGACCAGAAATCTTCATTTACATGGAACATTCTTGTAGCCGATGTCAAGGACCATATCATTAGGACGGATTTCTAGACTCACTTCAAACTGACTTTAGATCCCCTAACTAGGACTGTCGCAGAAGGTTTAGGGGTTTTAACACCACAGGCCAGAAATCTTCATTTACATGGAACTTTCTTGTAGCCGATGTCAAGGACCATATCATTAGGACGGATTGCTTGACTTACTTCAAACTGACTTTAGATCCCATATCGCAGAAGGCGTAGGGATTTAACACCAACTGAGTCGAACACTTCGGTAGTTAGAAGTCCTTTTACCCCGTCTCTCTGCCGCGCATTACTTTGTAGACATCATCGAGAAAAACCTTGCAGTGTTTCAACCTCTCAGTGCCAAGAGAACAGGATTTAAGACAGGAGTAAAACACCAAATAGAATTGGTGGCTCCGTTTCCTTGTTCACCATAGGCCCCATCATTAACACACACAAGCATCAAGTTGCTGTGTCTGAATTTCACCAATTGCGCGAAAGGGAATTTGTAGGTCCAATTCCAATTTTGATATAGTAAGACCGAGTGGGTTTTAAAGCCTAAAGCTTAATGATCGAGAAAAACGATATGGTAAAGAGCTTCTTCCTGTTTATGCATCAGTGCTACATTTTGAGCATTATTTAGGCGGTCAACAGTTCAAATTATTGACGGATCACAATCCTTTGATAAGCATACTTGGTAAAACAGCGAGGATTAGTTACTCTCGCGGGGTAAATTCCCAAATTACTCGATGAACAGAGTTCCATTTCAATGTCTCATATTGCTGGTAAAGAGAATGTGGTAGCCGGTGCACATAAAGGACCGAATGATGCGGATTTCTAGCCGATAAGTCAAGGTCCATTTAAGAATCTAGAGGATTCTCCAAACAAATCAGGCAATCACATCGAGGAAGCGAAAAGATTGGATCCCTTTACGTTAGCTTTCTCCAAGAGACCAGGATATGTTCGCAAGCTCCTGAGCGGCCAGTGGTTGTTATGCGAAACGTCCAGAGATCAACCACGACCATATGTGCCATTGGATTTACGTGCCAGAATTATCCAAAAATTACTCGATATGGGACAGCCATCCATAAAAGCTACCATTCGACTAGTTAACGACAGATACATAGGGCCGCAAATGTCTAAAGACATACGAGCATGAGTAAGGTCCTGTGCCAAGTGTTAGACGTTTAAAGTGTGGAGATATACCAGAACCGAGATACAGAATATTAGGATACAACTTGACGGTTCAGACATGTACACATAGACATTGTCGAGATGCCAGAAATCAACGGTCAAAAATATTTGCCAACATTGGTACATCGCTTTAGTCGTCAATTTGAAGTAGCGATTTTAAAAGATATGACAGCGCAAGAAGTCTTGTTCGCGTTCCTACATAATTGGATATCGCGTTATGGTGTTCCGGAAAGAGTCACTAGTGATCGCGGTAGTCAATTTATTTTGTCGCATGTGCATCATAGAATGACGCGTATTTAAAACATGATTTTGTCTTATAGCGATAAGAAGTACACGCATACTACAAAAAAGTAACCAATTAAAGTAATGATCAGGAGTTGGATTGTATAGCGTTAAAAAGCAATTCATCCAGTAGATCAGTTTCGTCCTTATTGGGAACTCATGTACTGGCCAGAATTTGCTGTGGACAGGGCTTGAACCTGGGCACGTCTGCTTCGGAATCTGGTGCTCTAACCACTGAGCCACCCTGCCGAGCACTCCACTCCAATTTTCAGTCATATACTGACTAATGTAACTCGGTTAGTTTTATTTTTCCTTGTAGGTGGATCTCATATGGTATTCATTTAGACCTAATTTGCCAACTAACCATCCCCAATCTGTCACTATTGAACAGACACCACACTAGATGGCGAAGTGGTATTGAAATGAACACTTATATATTTAAACGAAACATTGGTGAGCTCTAACAAAAGTATCATATCGTTTTTCTCGATGATTCAATTCTTTCATCCTCCTAACTCCTATATAAATGTTTATTTCAATACCACTTCGCCGTCTAGTGTGGTGTCTGTTCAGTAGTGACAGATTAGGGATGGTTAGTTGGAACTTTGGGTCTAAATGAATACCATATGAGCTCCACCTACAAGGAAAAATGAAACTAACTGTGTTACATTAGTCAGTATATGTCTGAAAATTGGAGTGTAGTGTGCGGCAGGGTGGCTCAGTGGTTAGAGCACCAGACTCCGAAGCAGACGTGCCCAGGTTCGAGCCCTGTCCACAGCAAATTCTGGCCAGTACATGAGTTCCCAATAAGGACGAAACCGATCTACTGGATGAATTGCCTTTTCTACACTATACAATCCACCTCCTGATCGTTACTTTAATTGGTTTCTTTATTGTTCAATATTCAAGTAGTAGTATGCCTGTACTTCTTATCGCTTTAAGACAAAATCATGTTTTAAATACGCGTCATATTATGATGCACATGCGACAAAATGAATTGACTACCGCGATCACTAGTGACTCTTTCCGGAACACCATAACCTGATATCCAATTATGTAGGTACGCGAATAAGACTTCTTGCGCTGTCATATCTTTTACAATCGCTACTTCGAAATGACGACTAAAGCGATGTACCAATGTTGGCAAATATTTTTGACCGTTGATTTCTGGCATCTCGACAATGTCTATGTGTACATGTCTGAACCGTCAAGTTGTATCCTAATATTCTGTATCTCGGTTCTTGTATATCTCCACACTTTAAACATATGACACTTGGCACAGGCCCTTACTCATGCTCGTATGTCTTCAGACATGTGCGGCCCTATGTATCTGCCGTTAACTAGTCGAATGGTGGCTTTTATGGATGGCTGTCCCATATCGAGTAATTTTTGGATAATTGTGGCACGTAAATCCAATGGCACATATGGTCGTGGTTGACCTCTGGACGTTTCGCATAACAACCACTGGCCGCTCAGGAGCTTGCGAACATATCCTGGTCTCTTGGAGAAAGCTAACGTAAAGGGATCCAATCTTTTCGCTCCCTCGATGTGATTGACTGGTTTGTTTGGAGAATCCTCTAGATTCTTAAATGGACCTTGACTTATCAGTTAGAAATCTGCATCATTCGGTCCGTTATGTGCACCGGCTACCACATCCTCTTTACCAGCAATATGAGACAGTGAAATGGAACTCTGCTAATCGAGTAATTTGTGAATTTACCCTGCGAGAGTAAATAATCCTCTCTGTTTTACCAAATATGCTTATCGACGGCTTGTTATCCGTCAATAATTTGAACTGTTGACCGCCTAAATAATGCTCAAAATGTAGTACTGAAGCATAAGCAGCAAGAAGCTCTTTACCAAAAGTATCATATCGCTTTTCTCGATCATTAAGCTTTCGGCTAGAAAACACAATCGGTCTAACACTATCCAATTAGAATTTGAACTTCTACAAATTCTCTTTCGCGCAATTGGTGAAATTCAGACACAGCAATTGGATGCTTGTGTTGTGCCAATGGTTGGTGAACAAGGAAACGGAGCCACCAATTTATTTGGTGTTTTACTCCTGTCTTCAATCCTGTTCACTGAGAGGTTGAAACACTGCAAGCTGTTTCTCGATGATGTCTAAAAAGTAATGTGCGACAGTGAGACAGGGTAAAAGGTCTTCTAACTGCCGAAGTGTTCGACTCAGTTGGTGTTAAAACCCCTACGCCTTCTGCGATAGTCCTAGTTATGGGATCTAAAGTCAGTTTGAAGTGAGTCAAGAAATCCGTCCTAATGATATGGTCCTTGACATCGGCTACATGAAAGTTCCATGTAAACGAAGATTTCTGGTCTAAGGTTACCGACAATTCTTTCATCCTTCTTACTCCTATCGGACTACTATTTACGGCCCATGGTTGTTAATCAAATGTGGGGCAATCTGCTTCCACCACATCTGACCTAACTATGCTTAGTTCAGCACCTGCGTCGATGAGGAACTCCAGACCAGTTAATTCATTTTTAATAATGAATATTTTGCTGGATAATCCGGCATTGTTTTCAAGATGTCCACTTAGAAAGAATTTTATTCTTGTCGTCTGTTCTGGTGCTATTTGATCTTTTCGCATCTTCTGCTTTCGCCTTCAGTATGCCTTTTAAAGGCATGTCTGGGAGCCTTTGCAATGAAACGCTGTTACGGCTCCTACTATCAGGGGCTTTATGCATTTCCCAGTGATGAATTCCTCTCTAGCGGTTTGGTGCTTCCTTTCTATTTGAGATCATCTAAACGCGGGTATATGCAATTCTCTTCTTGGCACGTTGCCCTTCGTCCATATTCACAATGTGACTTTTACCATCCACGCGGTCCATCGAAGCGTTCACGCGACTGACTCTCTCGACTTCTAGTATTTCTATTCTGACTTTGAAGTTGCGAAATAGCTCTCGCCATATCATCCATTTTTCGATATATAGCTGTGGCTTACATATTGAATAATGTATGTGACATTAGTTAGCATTTGTGCAGTCTATATTAGCGTTGGGATTGATACAAAACCGGAATACCTGATAAATTTGTCTCATTAGACCAAAACAAATGTCTGCATTTGAACAGATACGTCAAAAGGTAGTGAAAAATAATGCACGATTTACATGCTCTAGTCCATTATCTAACGAGAAACTCTGGATCGCCGTGGTCGTACCAATCCAAGTTTTATTATAATGTTGGAGTTTAGCGGTGTTAATTACTCCCTACATTTGATTGGTAGCGGCTGTGGAGATCCGTGCACATGATCAGTCCCCGGCTTTTTTCCCGATGGGTGATGTTAGAAGACTAATACGAATGATCACAAATTTATTGTAAATAACGTCGTGTATAAGTTCATAAGTAGTCCAAATTGACCGTGCTCTAGACGAAAATAAAATTAAATTTTAACATAAATGAATGTCTTATACACCAATCACAGTAAGACTATATTGTCCGTACTCTAGACGGCAAAAAGACTGAATATTGTTCACAAAGTTGAATGTCTTATGCACAAGTCACAGTTAAACAAAATTGTCCGTGCTCTAGACGGCAGCAAAATGAACGCTATTTACAAAGGTTAATGTCTTACACACAAACAATTACTCTTTCACAAATGTCTGAATTGAAATGAATATATGTAACCGATTGAAAATACATGATGATATGAATATAGTCACTGGTATAAGTTGTCACTGATGATAAATTGATTAAAATCGTGTAAAAACTTCAATGAGAAAAATTCACAAATAATTAGTTCACTGTTTGCTATGGTTTTAACTTATGTAATTATAATAATCCATTGTACTCTGAAATTCGGATAGGTATAGTTAAATGCGAACAGTAAATCCCTTGCATAAACTGCGAATAATCCAACTGAGCGAAATAAATCCGCTGTGACACTATAATCCACCACATGTTCCTTGCGTATTGCGCGCGGGTGTGTATATTTAATAAACAACCCTATTAATTACAAATAAAATTGCAGTTCAAGAAATCTCAATTAAAACTGCTTGAAACTAACAGAGATTGTTTCTAAAATCACAGTTAAGAGAAATATTGTGTAAGAACAGAGTTAGATTATTTGACCTTAAAGAGCACCATATTTGTCAAAATCGAACATCGTTGGGTTGTAACGTGGAGCCGCGTGTTACAATAATATATAGGTATAGTGTGATAGGATTAGTCCATCTAAGACAAGATTTATGACTTGTACGCTAAGCCCTCAATACTCTTCTACGTTCTTTGGCTTCATCCTCAGTTTCCTCGAGCCTGAGATCAGCATTGGTGTCGTTTTTTTATATCAAATACCTATTATTTTTGAATGTCTTATGTGAATGACAACAGTAATGCACATAATCTCTCTCTTGACAATCAAAAATAGACGCCTAATTACAATCTGTAATAGCTCTTTTCCACATATGGTTTAGTTTATATTGGCCTATGTTAGTACTTAATGGATAAGGTGTTTATTTCAAGTTCGCATCATTAACTATAGTAAATGTTCTCAATGCCCGGGCAACCAATGTTCGTTTAAATATATAAATGTTCATTTCAATACCATTTCCCCGTCTAGTGTGGTGTCTGTTCAGTAGTGACAGATTTGGGATGGTTAGTTGGAACTTTAGGTCTAAATGGATAACATATGAGCTCCACCTACTTGGAAAAATAAAACTCACCGAGTTACATTAGTCAGTATATCACTGAAAATTGTGTATAGTGTTCGGCGGGATAGCTCAGTGGTTGGAGCACCAAATTCCGAAGCAGACATGCCCAGGTTCGAGCCCCGTCCACAGCAAATTCTGGCCGGTACATGAGTTCGCGATAGGGACAAAACTGATCTATTGGATGAATTGCCTTTTATGCATTATACATTCCAAATCCTGATCGTTATTTTAATTGGTTTCTTTATTGTTGTAATATGTTTGTACGTCTCATTGATTTTTAATAAGTTTCATATTATGGTGTATATGCGATAAAATTAATTTAATAAATAATTAATTTTATTTTATATAAAATACCTATTAAATTTTGAATATGTTATGTGTATGACAAATGTAATGCACACGTCTTAATCGTTATGAACGAAAGGGTTTAGAAGGATTGATCTCTCTTGGCAATCAAGCATATATGCCTAATGACAATCTGTAATAGTTTCCAAACTCAACACATTTTCTTCCGAGAAACCAAGAACTGTATTACTAGTCCGTCAGTTATCTATGTTATTTGTCTCTAGCCACGCGGCATATAAGAATTAATACTGGTTTAATGTTGCTAGTAAGCTATAAATAGCATTGACGAATAACAACCTCTCGAATTGTGTGCTCAAATCCTGCATAATTAGCAGTGCTTCGGCTGCCACTTGTTTACGATCGCCACGAAATGACAAGAGTCTCAGTCAACTAATTTGCTGTTTTTACATTAGAGGAGGTCACTGTTTATCAAATTCGAGAAATCATTATGTGCTAGTGTACCTTACTACAACTAATACACATTTCTCGTCTGCTTTTTTAGGATGCCATGCTTAATATTAGTGTCCTTGCAAAAATCGTTCATATTGTAGAAGTCTATTAAATTAATTCATTCGCTTGTATTAGCCATATTAGCAGTCTTTGTTTACCGTTGAACTTTTTAAAAAAAATTTACGCTTCGGATTTGCAGTGATTACAATTAAGCATTTCAGTTATCCTCCATAACGATCAATGTAGGGCATTCAAATATATTGCATACATTTTTTGATATACTGTGACTATTTATTTATATAAAGTTAGTCTATATATATATATATATATATATATATATATATATATAGAATAGAATAGAATAGAATATCTTTATTTGGATTCAAACAACACATGTTCCATCAAATAATAAAATTGGAAAGTGTACAATATAAAAGAAGTTATTACATCACATAAAAATGTGCAATTAGTCTCATGCAGATAAGTATATCTCATTAGTTGTACTGTACAATATATCAATATCAGAAAGTTCGGCTGTAAAGAATAATAGATACATCATCGAAAAACGAAAAATAAAGGTATAATTCGATTGTAACATTATGCAAAAAAAATTGAGAACAATGATTAGCAATTGATTGTATGTATTGTTGACTAACATGATGATATAATGCATAACATTTCAATTTTAATAATACAAAACTTGGAAATAAAAATCTCAAGAAATTCTGTTTCCGATAACAATTATTCTTGTCTTTTATTCAACCATGAGAAAGTATTATCATAATCAAAATAAAAAATATCAGCAGGATTGTAGACTTTTTCTAGTTCAGTAGATAAAAATTTAAAAGACATCTTAGATGGAGGCATTTCTCTAAGCCCTTTTGGCAATTGGTTATAAATTTTGTAGATTTTCGAAAAAGAGAATAACTGAGTACGAATTTCTCTGTGAATTGGATGATGTTTTTGGCAATTTGATATGTAATCCACAGAATGAAAGAAATTTTATGGAACTACCTGATCCTTTGGGAGTCAAGGAATCAGGACTTGTTATTGACAGTGATGAATTGATAAAATTGATGTTAAAAATCAAATAAAAAAAACAAAAAGGTCACTTTGATATTTCGATTGATAACATGCTTCAATTACCCTTAACCTTTAGGAATGTGCTCTGCAACTTAATAAATAGAATTTTGATGGAAGGGAAATTACCAATCGATTTACTAACGATAGTAGCTAGGCCGTTGCCAAAAGTAAGTAAGTCAACGTGCGCCAGTGATTATAGATTAATCTCTATTATCCCTTCGTTTTTGAAGATAATAGAACGAGTGATACTAGATCATTAAGAATGTATGTTGCCGGCTGATTTTGATTTATGTCAACATGGATTTACGAAAGAAAGATCGACAACTATTAATACTCTCTCTATGTGGAAACATGTAATTTCATTAGATGAGAATAAATAAGATGCATAAATTGTATTTATAGATATTTCAAAAGCCTTTGACTCTATATCTTTTGATGCTATTTTGAATGCAATTAGTTTGTTGAATATTGACCCGAATATTTTTAGATTACTTAAATACTATCTATATAATCGAAGAATGAGTATTCAAGTAAACGATTTGATATCAAAATCACAACGAGTAACGAGTGGAGTTCCACAGGGATCAAGTTTGGGGCCAATTTTCTTCAAAATTGTGTTTGCACATTTGGACACTAAGATACTTAACGGTCGAGTTTGCAAATTCGCTGATTATTTGAAAATAATCTTCCCAATTGATCCAAAAAATGTCGAATTCTCCAAAAATAATGTGACATTAGATTGTTATGATTTAAGTAGATATTTGATTACACTAGGGCTGAGAATAAACAATAAAAAGACGAGAGCTTAAAAATAGGTAACAGAACAAACTTTCATTATGTTTATTTTCATGATGCAGTGATTAATGATGTGTTTGAAATTAAACTTATGCAAGAAATTAAGGATTTATGCATAACTATTCAATGTACAGCTTCTGCTGAGAGACATATTGAAAGAATAGTAGGCAGTGCCAAAAAAAGATGGGCACTAATAAATCGAAATATTTTATCGAATGACATTAAACTTAAAATGTATATCATATGGATTAGACCAATACTAGAATATGCTGTTGCCACTTGGAATCCATTAAAAAAGGGATTGTCCAATAAGATAGAAGCTGTACAAAGAAAAGTTGTGAAACAAATTAGTCCTATCTACTGCACTATATACGCCTCTAGATTACAGTTTGTGTCATTGCAATCTTTGTGGTTTCGGAGGATGTGCTATTGCATAAAATTTTCCATCTGAACCAGTGGACTGGTGCCTATATGACTCCGATAAGAAAGAGTCATGAAGTTGGAACTAGATCTGGGCATTTGGCAATATCTCCTCCTTTGGTGGGGAATGTTGCGAGCAAGTTATTTTCTATCTCGAAAATCTACAAAATTTATAACCAATTGCCAAAGAGACTTAGAGAATTGCCTCCGTCTAAGATGTCTTTTAAATTTTTATCTACTGAACTTGAAAGAGTCTACAGTACTGCTGATATTTTTTATATTGATTATGATAATACTTTCTCATGGTTGAATAAAAGACAAACATAATTGTTATCGGAAACAGATTTTCTTGAGATTTTCATTTTCAAGTTTTGTTTTATCATATTTGAAATGCTGTGCATTATATCATCATGTTAGTCAACAATACATACACCAATTGCTAGTCATGGTTCTCAAATTTTTGGATGATGTTTCACTCGAAATATACCTTAATTGTTCCTATTTTGATAATGTATCTATAATTCTCTCCAACCGTTCTTTCTGTTATTGTTTTGTTTTATAGTACAACTACTGAGATATACTTATCTATATATGACTAATTGCACAATTATATGTGATGTGATAATTTAAAAAAAAATATATTGTACATTTTTCAATTTTATTATTTAATGGAATATGTGTGGTTTGAATCCAAATAAAGATATTCTATTCTAAAAAAAAACTTGCTCGCAACATTCCCCACCAAAGGAGGAGATATTGCCAAATGTCCAGATCTAGTTCCAACTTCATGACTCTTTCTTATTGGATTCATAAAGGCAAAAGTCCACTGGTTTAAACGGAAAACTTTTATGCAATAGCACATCCTCCGAAACCCCAAAGATTGCAGTGATATAAACTGTAATCTAGAGGCATATATAGTGCAGGAGATTGGACTAATTTGTTTCACAACTTTTCTTTGTACAGCTTCTATCTTATTGGACAAACCCCTTTTTAATGGATTCCAAATAGCAACAGAATATTCCAGTATCGGTCTTATCCAAATTATATACATTTAAAGTTTTATGTCATACGATAAGATATTTCGATTTATTAGTGCCCATCTTTTCTTGGCACTGCCTACTATACTTTCAATATGTCTCTGAGCAGAAGCTGTACATTGAATAGTTATGCCTAAATCCTTAATTTCTTGCATAAGTTTAATCTCAAACACATCATTAATCACAGCATCATGAAAATAAACATAATGAAAGTTTGTTCTGTTACCTATTTTTAAAGCTCTCGTCTTTTTATTGTTTATTCTCAGCCCTAGTATAATCAAATATCTACTCAAATCATACAAATCTAATGGAACATTATTTTTGGAGAATTCGACATTTTTTGGATCAATTGGAAAGATTATTTTTAAATCATCAGCGAGTTTGCAAATTCAACCGTTAATGATCTTATTTTGCAAATGCGCAAATACGATTTTAAATAAAATTGGCCCCAAACTTGATCCCTGTGGAATTCCACTTGTTACTCTTTTCGATTTTGATATCAAATCGTTTACTTGAATACATATATTGAATATATATATATATTAATTCATTTATTTATGTACATATATATATATATATATTGACATGTATGTATGCTTTCTAGTAAAAATTATAATTGCAAGAGAAAAAATGAAGCCCATTAACTAGGCAGGTTTCATCCTTATTTTGCACTCGTGAAGTAATGGCCAGAATTCCCGGGTGTGTGATTTTACTTATAGCCCGTTTGATTTAGTCCTGGCACACATCCACTACTTTACTGAATTCGCGCGTGGGCGTATATTTCTATCCAGACCATAAATTGATCGAAAATAAATATCTCCTGGTTCAATCGCTGCAGCGGGAATTTATCAAAGTCTTGGTATGTGCCCAATAAAGACGAAGTCGATTAAGCTGCTAAGTTGCATTTAGTGTTTTATGCTATGCTTATTTTATGCAGACAATATATTTATATATGTATAAAGTATATTATTTTCCTCTCACATCATTTAACTTCCGCAAATTTATAAGCCGACTTCATTAAGGATTAGGATCGAACTTTTCAGGCTTCCGGGCCTGGATCAAATGAAAACCAAATTGTAAATCATGTTTTCTTCATTGTGCTATCGCTACCCACTGTACCGTTCAATTATATTGGGTAAAATTGAATTTAATCGCTCATTTATATTAGTTTTGTTGAGATCACATATGTTTTTAAATTGCGAGACAGCATTCTAAATTTTGAATTTAGCCATGAGTAGTATATTTATACTAACGCATGCCGAGGATTGTTTTTTTACGCCAAGTTAATTGAGAAGAATAATATAAATGTTATCCATTTAGTTGCTTTTAATTCTGACTATTTAAGGCATATATTTATGTTTGATTTGTCAATGAATATTTTATTATTTATGTATTAACATTCAGTTTGAGGAAAACTAGCCTATGTCACATTTTATGTATCATTTTCGTGATATTAAGCCAGTATTGTCACATTATTTTTTTTAAATTTTAGGCTGCTACAATCCGGGATGAGATAATGACAGGGGATTGGGATGTCATAGTAACAAGTTATGAAATGTGCATCAAAGAGAATGCAGTGCTAAGACGTTTTAACTTCATTTACTTGGTTATCGACGAGGCTCATCGCATCAAAAATGAAAAGTCCCTACTGTCCGGTATTGTTCGTCAGTTTAAATCACAGCATCGACTTCTTATTACCGGTACACCCTTGCAGAACAACTTACATGAGTTGTGGGCACTTTTAAATTTTCTGATGCCCGAAATGTTCCACTGTGCTGAAACCTTTGATGAACTATTTAACAGCTCATCAGTGAATGAGAAAGATCTCGTGTCACGATTGCATTCGGTAGGTATGAAATTTTCTTACATACTATTGTTGGTTTCATCTAAATTTTTGGCATTATGTTTGGCTTTCAGTTGTGAAGCTCTGTAAGAAATACTTATTTCTCGTTTATCGTCATGTTGGTGTATCGTCCCGTAATACGGCATACCTAGTCAGTTTACAGATATCATTTTTTCTAAATCTTTTCATCATCATGTTCAACAATTTCATACTTGTATGTGAGCTTTAGAATAGCACTAGGTCGCTCATTCCTTATAGTCAATAAAAATCATCTAAATAAGTAGTTGAGACTCTTGCTTTATTGCCGTACATGAAGAGAGCTTCAATCTATTGATTTATAACACGACTGTTCATGGCAGTAAAAATAGTCAAAATAAGCACTAAGAAGGCAATTACCAATGGATATGTTTAAAAAGAGATAGCTACTTAACTAAATTTAATATAATATTGCGCAGAGTTCCCAACCAAGATCTGGGTTGAGAACGTGGACGAGCTGAAACTACACGACTAATTGTTGACGTATATGAATTTGTTACCGAGATCAAATTAAATGATCCTTGCTATTATAAATGTTTTACCATCGATTTAACATGTTCGTGCTAATTTTTTTCTTATTTTCTTACTCAATGTGAAGGTTTTACGTCCTTTCTTGTTGAGACGTATCAAGGCTGACGTTGAGAAGCGACATCCGCCAAAGAAAGAAGTAAAGATTTACATTGGTTTATCAAAAATGCAGCGTGAAATTTACACCAAGCTACTTTTAAAGGTAAGTTAATTTTCGTTATTTTTGTCTTTCTATAACAGGTGGGAGGCTAGCAATAACGGAAACACTATTGCACACAATAATAAGCGTTCATAAGATTTATTTAGCATAATTAACGGAGTACTGAGATTTATTCCGATAAATGAAACTAGTCTGCCATTATGTTGACAGTTAGTGTCTTATTCATTTGCTTCCCCATGCGGTGTAAAGCTTAATCATTTCAATTAAGTATACTAAGAACTACTTGCGCGCGAATTGCATACGTATCAAACATGTTCCGACGTGAATCCCTAGTGTATTGCAGACTAGATACGTCTCTAAATACAAGGAAAGCTCAATATTCACATTAAACATATTCGGGCGCCATAAATTTAAGCAAGATTTTAGCTCCGTTTAGTGGCACGGTAGAGCAGTGCATGTGTGCCCTGATTGTTGGTAAACTGAGTTGGCTTTTATATGTGATGCCTCTCATCGTGAATAAACTAGGTTACTTGCTTTACTTTAGTGTAATGCAGCTAAATCCCACGGAGGAACATGCTGGCTTAATGGGCGCCTCGATGAATATCTTGAGATTATTGCTAACAGTTTCACTCAAATAATACATTGTGCTGGATTATAGACAATCTAAATATGCTTTATTCAAGAAACTATTTAGCATGCTAAATCGTGTTGTGGTACACGGGTTGCAATCGGTTGTAGTAAGATTGAATCTTGCAGAAGTTTTTTTGCATTCGATGAGCTAGGTATAAATCGATGCATGTTTTCTTGTTGTGTTTGTCTGCATCGTGATTGTCAGGACATTGATACGCTTAACGCTACCAGTGCTGCAGCAAATAAAGTGAGTTTGTTGAACATTCTGATGCAGCTGCGCAAGTGTTGCAACCACCCATATCTGTTCCACGGTGTGGAACCGGGACCACCTTACACCACGGACGAGCACATTATGAACAATTGCGGCAAGATGGTGCTGCTTGACAAACTGTTAACTAAGCTGAAGCAGCAAGGCTCTCGAGTACTCTTGTTCAGCCAAATGACGCGCATGCCTGATATATTCGAGGACTACTGCCTGTGGAGAGGCCATGATTATTGCCGATTGGATGGTCAGACACCTCATGAAGAGCGTCAGGTAAGTGCTTGATTTTTAAATGTTTTTCGTATCATTCCTATGAAACGCGTAAATTTCTGCACATGTTTCTTTGATAACAATCAGGAACAACTATCATTTACGCATTCGTTTATTAAATATGTTGTACCTATTAAAATGTTAATTTTAATTGTCACGTTTTCTGATGCGTTTTGATCTTCTTTGGTCAACATCAGAGCACGATGGTCGATTAAGTAACGATGATTAAACCTAGATATGCAAATGAACTGCAAGCAAAATTCAATATGCGTCTTATACTACCTCCTAATTTGGCGCACATTATAATGAATTAGAAATATTATTTGCACTATTTCTATTTAGTCATGAACTAAACATTTTTACTGTTTTCACCACATTGAGTTAAGTTACAAGATTAACTAATCAATGCTTGTGGGAGTGGAGAAAATATATATTAAATTAAGTTTGTCAAATTCAAATAAGCAGCAGTCTCAGTTTGTTTTATTGTGAATTATGCATTGTTATTCTCCAAGCATGTTTAGTTAACCGCTATGGCTACTACACATCATATTTATTTCTGATTTATCACATGGTTGAGTAAAGTCGACATTAGGCGTCATCATTCTTAGTCCTAATTGTAGCAATGATATCATTTTTAAAGACATACATGCCTTTGTTCTGCTGCTAAAGTGATGGTCAGGTAGGTTATGCAATACGAAGACCATTGTCCTCTTCGTAACTCTTGCATTTCTCATTTATTTCTATCGTTTTCCCTTTATATTAGCAAGAACAGTAGTGTCAAATTCTCAAACAGGCTAGTTTCACATTGTGTTTTCTTGGTACAGCTTCTCTCTATACCATTTTAAAGCAAATTTACTATACTCGGCTCATCCATATTGTGATTACAGACAGAAATACGACAGACTTTGACAATTGATGCTAAAGTGTTATTTTACTACGAGAATAATAAATATGAAAGAAATAATTACAATTGAATAATAATTGCGCGGGTTCTGGTAACAATTATTTAAATCAAGTTTGCGAGCTTGAAGTAAACACGAATCCAATTGTATTTAACTAGTCATCGGACAACATAGCAAAACTACCGCACTAACGTTGCGACTGGCGGTGGTTTTGTTATGTTGGTCGAAGATTGGTTAAATACAATGGGATTGAATTTTACTTCAAGCTCTACTTAATAATTACAATGAATTTAAATGACAAAATACCCATTTAAAACAAATAACTGTTAAGAGTGAGTGCTTTATGAAGGGAAGGATCTAGTTCGGATGGAAATATGTACCCAGATAATACCCGTTAATGGGACAGTTTTTACCTCCATGCACACAATTATGTCAAAATCAGTTCTAAGGCAATGCGGCAATGGCAATAAAGATTTCGTTCGCTTTGCACTTTATTGCTTCGTAAACACTATCACACATCATATTTAACTCTTAATAACTAAGGAAAGAAAGTTTGTAAGATGATTATACTATAAATGTGCAAAAAAGTTCGCCACTGAACACGATTCGATGCCATGTCGTTCATGAACTAGGCTGCCCACACGAATCCCATCCTGGTGCATGAACGAATCGAATATTGCCTAATTCAAATTTGATTGAATTTACCTATTTATACTTTGTCAAAATCTGTTCACATTGGTTCTAACGCCAGTCTGGCGCTCGCTGAGGAGATATTGCTCTAATGGACAATCAAATTGTAGACCAACGTAAAGCGTGACCGAGCCAGTGCAATTTTTGAGACTTTATTTATTTATCAAATAAGGAACACTTGTTGGCAGATTAAAAAATACGTCCATGAATTTCAGTTTTTCCTATTTATTGTTGGTAACCTATGTGGGCTATGCTAACCAACCAACGATTTTAGAATGCCTCTCAAAGTCTAAGATCTTCGAATCTAAAGGACAAAGTTTCATTAGCGCAATAAAACTGCACGCACATGCATTATGCACACGACTTTTAAGGCGGAGGGATGAAGAGGTCTACTCGCTTTCACGATTCTCATATTCACCCACTCCCTCATATTGCCATGATTTGTAAACTTGTCTACCACGTTCAGGTCTTCATATTGAAGCCACAGATGTGGTGTGATGGGTAGGCAATCCTGTAGAGGTATTTTACATGTATAGGGTGCGAATTTCATACCAAAAGATGGAACAGATACTGTTAATCTTTAGAATAATTATGCAGTATCGTTTGCATAGTCAATATATACTAATCTCGTGTCGATGAGAACTTTGCATTCATCCTGAACCTATGACTACATAGAGTTTATAATGGAATCTAATGCAAAATTAAGCAAATTAGTGGTCATCTTTGAAGGACGCTTCTGTTACTAGTAAAATTGTGCGATAGTTCACTGTAGATTCTGACCGCGAACATACGCGTTTCTGCAGAGAACACCTATAATATTTGTTTTAAATGAATAGCATATAACCTTTGGACAGAATATAAAATAAAATATTGTGAACCATTGAGTAAAACACAACTTTGAAGTTTAGAAGGTTACTGTAGAATGACGATATACATGTAATTGTTTAAGTACTTACCTTAAGGTTAAACTATTTTCCATGAAACGCTGTCTTTGCTGGAATCCGGATTCTTCTCTGGTATGTGATTCACGCGATGCGCTAAGACAACGTAAGATTACCGAAGCAAGTTACCTAAATATAGATGATTTCTAGCCTAAACAACGATTGCCGTTTTTAAAGATACGAATTATGTTCGACCCGCTCCAGACAACCGACAAGGTCTCCTCATTTCATTCAGTAGGAAAACAAATAATCGATGCTCACAGATCATGTCGTTATTATTCTTGAAATAAGATCGGAAACAGATCATCAGGCTTCGAATTTTATGTATGTTAAAATTCACTGTTCCGTCTCATTTGGCACATGTTTTATTGTTTTCTTTAGAAGATGTTAATTCGATATGAATTATGATCTTTCCGTTTATGTTAGCTAAATGCTACAAAAAGAAATCTCTTTGATCAAATGAACATTGGTGGTGCGGACGGCGATAAAAATTACTTTTAGTCAACGTAGCGATCTTGATATAAAAACCTGACCCATTATATACATACATTTGTCAGTATAAACCAAGCATTTTTATTGTGTGATGAGTTCCCAATAAGAACGAAACCGGTCTACTGAATGAATTGCTGATTGTTCTCTATAAAAATGTTTGGTTTGTACTGACGAATGTCTGTATATAATGGATCAGGTGTTTATATCATGATTGCAAATTTTATTAAAAATGATTTCTTTGATTATTGCCCTAGCTTTTGATTTGTTTTTTGCATTCATGATAATAGATAATTTTCCTGGCGAATCCTTTACTCTTTTAAGGCCACGTAATCAGAGGTAATACATAGTTTTTACAAATTAAGTAAGAACTTTTCATTCTGAAGTAACTGTGTTATAATTTTGATGATGCGCCCGAAAAAGCAGACGCAAAGCATCGGACGAATATTGCAATCTCCAACACGCAACAAAGCTATACATGAAACAGTTTCGTTTAAAAGGTATTTGAAAACGCTGGATGTTGGTAATTGGAAACATTATTGTCTTTTTTTGTTATGAACGGGCCTGTATTCTTTGCTTTGCAGATCTCTATCGATGAATACAACCGTCCGGGAACTTCGAAATTCTTGTTCATGTTGTCAACACGAGCGGGTGGCTTGGGTATCAATCTTATGACTGCCGACGCAGTTGTCATATATGACTCGGACTGGAATCCGCAGGCAGACTTGCAAGCCATGGACAGAGCGCATCGAATTGGTCAGACGAAGACGGTGCGAGTATTTCGACTGGTAACTGAAAACACTGTTGAAGAGCGCATCACTATGCGGGCCGAAATGAAACTACGTCTCGACAATCTTGTTATTCAGCAGGGTAAACAATATATTCCTACGCAAAAAACCATGTTATTCGTAATTTACTAATAATTTACAATTTAAAATGGTACAGCTGTTATTTATTTTTCGATAGCCATAGCAGAATACCACATTGGATTTTTCATTTGCATGGTTTGGTTGTGTCACTTGAAGGTCTTTTATATCGCGTAGACTTTGGAAATGAACCACTAACTGCCAGCGCCTTAAAAGCTTTGTAAGTCTGTTTGTGCGGTCGGTTTGATTTAGGTTAGTGATAGCTGAGCGATAGGAGATATTGCTCAAGAGAAAAATTTACTAACCGATCGGCTTCTTAAGGCTGAACTTTGATATATCATCAACTTTGAGTCTTTTTTTAAACATCGATTGCAGTGGTCGCGACATTGTTGGAGAAAGTCAACTTTACATCCTACTCGCCAGGCCACCGAGAAAACAGGTGGATGTCCGAAACTGAAAGACAGGTAGGTCATTTCGTGGCTGGATATTAATATTCGAGATATCGGTAACTTGTTCAGGTCACACCGTACTCTCACTAATCAAGAGAATATTTGATTGGCGAAAATCTGTGGTAGTCTAGCAGCAAACACGTATTATTGGAAAGGCATGGTTAATTCTGACTTAATGGCTTAGGTTCCTCTGAAATCTGTTGAAGATCTACTTAGCCTTTTATGTATAATTTTCTGTAGTTATGAATCATAAATTGCGTCATGTTCTGTTGATTTTATTTTGACAAATTAATGCGATTCGAACAAAATATTTTACATTCTTATATTTAATTTAGACATTCGAATTAAACGTAAATTTAAAAAAATATATCCCATGGTTATTTAGTTTTATGCATCAGACCTCATGCCAAAATGTCTATTGTTGGTTTTTCGATCTCGATTCTGAAGCTGTTTCCAATATCTTTATATTTAGAGACATATTTTGGTCTCATTCGTAAGTAATATTAGCCAGTATATCAGAAGGAACCACTGTTATAACAAATGAATTATCTCGGATATATATATATATGGCAGACGAGTGGGTCCTATACTACCCAATTTAGATGTAAGTGACTTCAATTGTTTCTGCCTTGTCAAAATCTACTCACCTTGTTTCTTTGGAGGATAAGAGAATTCTAGCTTTCGCGATCCGTATTCTCACCTCGTCGGACATATTGCCTACGTTATTGATAGAGCTCCCAAGATATGTAAACCTGTCGACTATGTCAAGATCTTCATTCTGCAGTCGCAACGTTGGAGTGAGTGGTGGGTGATCCTGTAACAGTATCTTACATTTAGAGGGTGCGAATTTCATACCGAAAGACGGAACAACGTCTGTTAATCTATTCAAGGTGGCCTGGGCAGCATGCTGATTGTCGAATAATAGTACGATATCGTCCGCATAGTCAAGATCGACTAGTTTATCTCCCGGGAGAACTTCAACTCCAGCGTCCTGAATGTGTGGGAGAGTGTTGTTCATAATAGCATCGATTACAAAATTAAACAAAAATGGGGAAAGTGGACAACCTTGACGAACACCACTGCTGGTTGTAAAGTTATGCGTTAATTCGTTGTAGACCTTAACGCGACCAGAAGTATTTGTGTAGAGAGCTCGTATAATATTAACAAATTTGTGGGCACACCGCTTTTCGACAAGATATGGAATAAAACATTGCGATCCACCGAATCAAATGCACCCTTGAAGTCTAGAAAGACGACTATTGTGGGACGGTGATATAAATGTCTCTGTTCGAGAACTTGCCTTAACGTAAAAATATTATCTATACAACCTCGTCCTGCGCGGAATCCGGCCTGTTCTTCTCTTGTATGTGATTCACGTGAAGCGCTAAGACGACGTAGGATAATCGAAGCAAATAACCTTGATACGACCGGAGTCAAACTTATACCACGATGGTTATCGCACGAATTACGATTGCCTTTTTTGAAGATGGGAATGATGGTCGACTCATTCCAGTCAAGTGGTACGGTTTCCTCATTCCATATAGTATGAAAAAGTTTGGTCAACGCTCCTGAAATTATATCGCCACCATCCTTAAACAATCCCGGAAGTAAATCATCGGGGCCTGCGGCTTTGCGGCGCTTAAGAGATAGGATTGCATCGCGTACTTCTAACTCGGATGGTTCTTCGGGACTAACATTCCACACTGTTGATGCAGACATGCTTTCGGGAATCGGAACTGACGCGGGTGGCCAAGAAAATTGATCTCTAAAGTGTTCAGCCCACCTGTCAAGACGACTTATTTTATCGGTTATTAATTCGTTGTTACTATCATTTATAGTTTCGCTAACTTTTAACTTTCTCGGACCTGTTGCGCGGATAAGTTGGAACAAACAGCGACTATTACCTGACGCGAAAGCTACTTCCATTTCTTCAGCCTTTCTGTTCCAAAAGTTTTCGAGATCGCCTTTTAGACTGCGCTTAAGTTGGCGTCTTATATTGCGACGGGTATTATTATGAGTCGAGCCAGGTGGAATTTGGCGCCTTATTTCGAGTATCTCCATAGATTTTACAGAGAGCCAGTGATTATTTCTACGGGGGCCTGCTATGCCACATACAGTAGTACCTGCATTGTGCATAGTGGAACTTATCTTGGACCAAAGTATATTCGGATTTTCGCTATTCAGACCAGTTAGATTAGCCTTTAGAATATTTTCATAGTTTTGTCGGAAGGACGGTTGTTCGAGTTTGCCTACATCAATTTGGGGTTTATTCTTAATTATTTTCCCGGAAAATTTTAGAGCAAATCTACAACGGATAAGTGCATGGTCCGAGTCGACATAAGTGTTCCAAAAAGAGCGACAATCCTGGATGCAACCACGCCATCTATAACTAATTGCTACATGATCTATTTGAGTCCACCGTTGTCCGGGTGCTGGAGGACGCCATGTAGCACAACGTCTAACACTACGTCTGAAATTTGTACTACTTAAATATAGTCTATGTTCAGCGCAGCTATCCAAAAGCCGTTCACCATTATCGTTGCGAGTCGAGCTTAGAGTGTATCTTCCACCTAAATGAAATTCTGTGTTGCTTAAGCGACCAACTTGAGCATTCATGTCACCCATAACCAGGACTATATCCGAACTTCGTGCTTTACTTAGTAAGGAGCTTAATTCGGAGTAAAAAGCGTCCTTGCTTTCTTCTGTGCTGCAATCGGTAGGAGCATATGCAGATACAACGAAGAGGCAACGATGATAACGGTTTTTTGCTTTGATTTTAGTAGATGTATTTAAACGTGCCGCACACAATCGACTATTTAAAGGGATCCATTCAATTAAGCAAGCTTCAGCTCGCGCGCTAAGGGCAATACCAACGCCCTATTTACCGGCTTGAGAGAACTCTGTGGAACCAGATGTTCGAAGCCAATAACGCGTAGATAGGGATGGTGCAACCAGTTCTGTAATACACGTAGGATCCTGTATTCTGGTTTCAGATACGCAACATATGTCGATTTCTAATTTATCCAACGTACGAGCAAGAGATTCTTGCTGTCCAAGTTGTTTTAATGTCCGCACATTAAATGCGCCTACGTTAAAACCTAACCTAGGTTTAATGAATGATCGTCTACTAGAACCATTTTAACTACATTCACTACACATTTAACTAAGTTACGGTGCAGTTAGACCAAACTCGAGGCTTCACATAAAACGGGATGATGGCTGTGTCCATTTCTGACTCGGCAAAGTTCATG
Organism: Eudiplozoon nipponicum; assembly: GCA_029291075.1. Taxonomy (NCBI): domain Eukaryota; kingdom Metazoa; phylum Platyhelminthes; class Monogenea; order Mazocraeidea; family Diplozoidae; genus Eudiplozoon; species Eudiplozoon nipponicum. The sequence continues at coordinate 29,695 of JAQBSW010002248.1, forward strand.
CTACCATTCCCGGGTTGACTAGCTTGGGCCCGCCGGTCGTCAGGCCGGAATTTCTATGGCTGCGGGCTTGTAGTTTTGGTTAGATTGATTGCATGTGCTTTCAGTTTTTATTACTCCGGAGATAACTATTAGAATCGTTAATATCTCGCACATGAGTCCGAAGCACTTATTAATAAATAGCATCCTTTCAATGTTCCGCTAACCGTTGCCATCTGTTTTTGGAGATGAAAGCAGATGATCAATGACTCAGAGTTCCATGACCATAAAATGTTCCGCAGCTTCCCTAGACTCCATTATGTGCTTTTATGTTTACATGTATGTATGTATTTATTTATTTACGTATGTGCGTGCATGCATGCGTGTAGTTATGAATGTGTGCATGCATGTATGTAGGTCGGCATGTAGTTGGTATATATGCTTGTATGTATGTGGCAAATTCTGGACAGTATGTTGGGAAGTTCCTAATAACGAAAAAACCACCCTAATGAATGAATTGCCTTTTCTACACTGTACAATACTTAGTTTCTACTGACAAATATGTGTTCACAAGAGGTTGGATGTTTATATTTAAAATCGCGACCTTTTTTAAATTAATTGTTATCAACGCCTGCACAACCATTGTTTCTTTACTTATTAATTGCGTTTATTTGTTTGTTTAACTTGTGCGTGCACTTGGTAAAGGAATTACAACGACGATGCAGCACTCTCATCATGCTGATTGAACGCGAAATCGGTGATATTGAAGGCGTGAAAGCGGCTGGAGGCAACAAAAGCGAAAAATATGCCAGTGACCGACCTTTGTTATCTCATGCAGTTGATAACGCGCAGGATATTTTTCCCAGCATTGGAAAAAGGAAAAGACTGGCTGTTTAACCGACATCTGTGAGAAAGATAGGAAGCTTTAGTGTTGATGCTTGATCGGTTTAAATTTCTGTAAAGATTTTATATTAGTCATTACGCAAACAGTGGATACATAATTCGTTTTTCCCTATTAGCTGGTTTACTTTGGCACATGTACGTGGGAATGTTATGCAATTTGTCTGGGCACTCGTGTTCATGCGTGCAGTTTGACGTATACGCGTATATTGGTTTAAGTTGTTCCACTCCGATGACTTTATTTGAAAACTGTATCTCATCTTATCACTAGTTTATTGGTAAGAGACTATTCTTGACTTGTGGTTAGCATATATGATTGTCAGTTGGATTATACTTTCGTGAGATGAATACTAACATATATCTATTACGTCTATGCGATGTACCACTTACTAGGTAAAGATTTACTCATATTTTATTTACTATTTTAGTGGCTTCTCTCTATGCTATTTCATTCATATTTATTTTTAACGTCATCGTACAAAGATCTCTTGTTTTGACTATATGGTTTCCAGTTTTATTGCGAGAAAATTCATTCATATACCTTTTTATCATTTGTTCTTTGACATAAAGATAAAAGTTGAAGGCTTGCCTCTTGATGTGTATGAGTCTTATTCTGATCAGGCCGAATTTTTAAATTTAATTATTTTAAAAACAGACGTTTATATATTCATTTAGTAATCGCTGCAAATAAGATGCAGAGCATTTTTGTATATCTGTTTAATGTTTCAACACATTTTCCGTTACTTTCGATTTCGAAAAAATGAGAAAGTTATGTAATGAAAGACTTTTTTTATTATCAGGGGAGAGATGCATATAAACTTTTAATATTTAATTAAATTGTATGTCATAACTCGATTTAATTTCATTTCATTCCTCGTTATACGTTGGTATCCAATGAAATTGAAGTCACCAGACCGCGATCAATGAAGGATTGTGGAGCTATTCAGTCAATTCAATCTGCAATACAGAATGTGTAGCGACAGTGAATTATCAGTGTTTTTGTTGGTGTAACTATGTTTAGAAGTAGTAGTAATTTCACTTAGTGTTAAGTGGGTAGTGACTGAATGGAGAAAAGGTGACCGTTCGCAAAGTTTACGTTTTGGCTCCTGGATAGATAGTGATAGCCAGTTTGGTTTGTCACTTTCAAAGAGAAAGAAAGCTGAATAAAAACCATTACCACTCGGAATGGGCGACCTAGTGTTCTTTTAGTGTACACAAAGAAAAATGAGAATTACGAAGCATAATTAATCTGTTGCATCAGCCGTCGCGCAGGATAGCAGAGGTCGGCTTGCCTGTTGAGTCGTTTTTGACGGATAGGTGGAATCGGTCTACTGCAGACAACTTTATTTTCGATTCTTTCTATTTTCTCTCTTGTTTCTATTCTCAATATGAAATTAACGCTCTTTTAGATGCCATGGATAGGATGCCTAATAAAATTATTGAGCCAAATGCCGGAACTCTTCGAGTAATATAACAGTTAGATACTGTTTGTGGCGGAGATCTAATGAATATTTAATTGTGTATTATATTATATTATATTATATATATATATATATATATATATATATATATATATATATATATATATTAATATATATATATATGCTATATATATACTTTCCTATATATATAATATATAGGAGTGAGTTAGCGTTGAAGTCGCTACTACAGGTTTACACAATCGTTTAGGACATTGTACCGTCCTATTTTCCCACATTCCTCACCCAAATATATAGTGGGTAAAGGGCGTAATTCTGTTCATGCTGTCTTTGGTTTATCCTGCTGGCCATATTTGAACTAATTTGTTACTAGGTGCGCAACACCTAATACACAATTGCATAAACTATCGTTTGTTAAACTCAGTTTTGGTTTATACACTAGTGAATTTTAAGTAAGAACTTTGGAAAACGCGTTAACATGTCTACTAAAATGAATTCAAGACACCATCAAAATTGCCATTGCATTGTACTGGCATATGCTCCAACTGACTGCAGTATTTTCGACAGAATGTATGAGTACTTTACTAAGTAGAGGTTGCAGATCCGCATAAGTTTCAGTGCATAATGACTATAATTAACAACTGTTAAATAACTGTTTTGAGTATAGATTATAGTTGAGTAGAACTAACCAAATGGTGTTCTCCAGCTCCCAGACAATTGTGGACTGAAGGAGATAATGTTGCCGACATAATATTGAAACACATTGCAGTGTTTCAACCTTTCGATGGACTAATCCTATCACACTATACCTATATATTATAATAAAACTTGCGCATCAATCCCAACGGTAATATAGACTGCACAAATGCTAACTAATGTCACATACATTATTCAATATGTAAAGGAAGATATTTCCTCCGACAAAATTAAGATGAAACTTATTGATAAATCTAAACCACCATGGCTGTTTGAAATGAATATTATTTAAAACATTCTTTGTTCAAATACTTGACAGTATATATACTTTTGAATTTTGCGTAATTTCAGTTTTGGTTATCTGTACCTGACTTTCCTTAGCAAGCTGCATTTGGTTCATTTCTCTACTTTACAGTTTAAAGATACCCGATTTTAAAAATAAACACCTGCTATCATTATGTTAGTCAGGTAGGGTAGATACCGAAACCATCATGACGCTAAAAGAAAGTGTGCGTTACTCATGTAGAGATGCCACAGGTATACATCGAAAAATGGATGATATGGCAAAGCTATTTCGCAACTACAAAGTCGGGATAGAATTACTAGACGTCGAGAGAGTCTCTCGCATCAACGCTTCGATGGACCGCGCTGATGGTGTAAGTCACACTGTGGATATGTACGAAGTGAAAATATGCCAAGAAGAGAATTGCATATACCCGCGTTTAGGTGAACTCAAATGGAAAGGAGGCACTAAACCAGTAGAGAGGAATTCATCACTGGGAAATGGATAAAGCCCCCGATAGTAGGAGCCGTAGGAGGGTTCCATTCCAAAGGCTCCCTGACATGCCTTTAAAAGGCATACTGAAGGCGAAAGAGCACCGGAACAGACGACAAGAATTATATTCTTTCTATGTGGACATCTTGAAAACAATGCCAGATTATCCAGCAACATAATCATTATTAAAAATGAATTAGCTTGACTGGAGTTCCTCATCGACACAGGTGCTGAACTAAGCATAGTTAGGGCAGATGTGGTGGAAGCAGATTTCCCCACATTTGATTAACAACCATGAGCCGCAAATGGTAATCCAATAGGAGTTAGGAGGATGAAAGTAATTGTCGGTAACCTTAGGCCAGAAATCTTCGTTTACATGGAACTTTCTTGTAGCCGACGTCAAGGAACATATCATTAGGACGGATTTCTTGACTCACTTCAAACTGACTTCAGATCCCATAACTAGGGTTATCGCACAAGGCGTAGGGGTTTTAACACAAACTGAGTCGAAAACTTCGGCAGTTAGATGTCATTTTACTCCGTCTCACGGTCGCACATTACTTTGCAGACATCATCGAGAAACACCTTGCAATGTTTCAGCCTTTCAGTGCCAGGAGAACAGGATTGAAGACAGGAGTAAAACACTAAATAGAATTGGTGGCTCCGTTTCCTTGTTTACCAAAGGCCCAACCATTAGCACAACACAAGCATTAAGTTGCTGTGTCTGAATTTCACCAATTGAGCGAAAGGGAATTTGTAGAAGGTCAAATTCCAATTTTGTTATAGTTAGACCGATTGGGTTTTATAGTCGAAAGTTTAAAGATCGAGATAAACGATATGATACTTTTGGTAAAGAGCTTCTTGCAGTTTATGCTTCAGTGCTACATTTTGAACATTATTTAGGCGGCCATCAATTCAAATTGTTGACGGATCACAGGCCGTTGATAAGCATACTTTGTAAAACAGCGAGGATTAGTTACTCTCGCAGGGTGAATTCTCAAATTACTCGATTAGCAGAGTTCCATTTCACTGCCTCATATTGCTGGTAAAGATAATGTGGTAGCCAATGCACATAACGGGCCGAACGCTGCAGATTTTTAGATGATAAGTCAAGGTCCATTTAAGAATCTAGAGGATTCTCCAAACAAATCAGTCAATCAAATCGGGGAAGCTCAAGGATTGGATCCCTTTACGTTAGCTTTGTCCAAGAGACCAGGATATGTGCGCAAGCTCCTGAGCGGCAAGTGGTTGTTATGCGAAACGTCTAGAGATCAACCACGACCATATGTCCCGTAGGAGTTACGTGCCAAAATGTTCGCCAAAATTTTCCAACAGTTACACGACATGTGACATCCATCGATAAAAGCCACCATTCCATTAGTTAAAGACAGATACATAGGGCCACACATGTCTAAAGACATACGAGCCATTGGTTTACTGTCGCCTCCTGTATTTAAGTGCAGCTGGCCTCATCGCACTCGGCGTTGTTAGCGAAAAGATGTCTACTCAATCATGTTACACGTTTAATTCTGAACCTCGTACTGTTTATAATTTATCAGAGAAATTTCGTCCTAATGGGAATTACGGGGCGTCTGAAATTAGCGGTTCATCTTGGATACTGTTTGGAAGCACAGAAGCACACAGGAGCTTCTTACCATAAATTTGTGAGACGACTCTGCTCGAATAAATTGATTTTGCGCTGTTTTGAACTCATTCACGAAATGACAAGTGTCTCAGTCAACTAATTTGCTGCTTTTACATCAGAGGAGGTCACTGTTTATCAAATTCGAGAAATCATTAAGTGCTGGTGTACCTTACTACAACTAATACACAGTTTTCATCTGGAGCTATTTAACCAATTAAATATGATGTATAGGATCTGGTGATTAATTAAGAATAAATTCATAAGAATTGGACGATACAGTATTCATTTATAGCCCACACATAACTCTGAATTTCATGGATTTGCAACAGTAAAGCATCAGTGCATTGTGTTGTTGTAATGCTGTGTAGTAGTAGCAGTAGTAGTTTGCCAACCTTACTATTTTTAGATTCGTGCTTTCTGCAATTCTTTTTTTCAACGGTTTTATTTAGAAATAATTTGTACACACAATACATTTTCTTCGCGTTCTTTTTTTGTATCATTTCCTAATATATAAAATTCTGAACATGGGTCCATAGTTATTGGACTACTTCGTCACTCCGCTCGGAAGCTGTATTAATAAAGTCGCTTTTCCTATTATTTTGTGTGTTTTAGCTTGAATTTTACATGGAGATCCGTGTAGCTCGGTTTCTCTATTTTTTAATGTATTTATTTACCTCTAGGCCTGGTCAAACGTTTCTCTAATACGATATTTATTTAAACCTGATCGGAAACCATGGCCTACTTGCCTTTTTCAATTGATGTCTAGATTCATGACTCTGATACAATGAATCATGAGCATGTAATGATGCAAAGCTTTGTATGTTGATGTTAAAATATCACAGAAACATCCAACTCATATTTACTTTTATTGGTTTACTAATTGTTCATCAATTCAAATTAAATTGTGGAGTTTTTGCACATAATTTGCTTCGGAAAAATCTCCGTTAGTGTTGCTAAATTGTATTTCATAACTTTACATGTTTTATGTCAACCTGGCGGATCTTTTTCAAAAAAAGTTTCCTTTATTTTTTGAAAAGAATTAGTAACGATTAAAAGGTGAAATGACATGTTTTATGTCAACTAGGCGGATCATTTAAAAAAAATTTTTCTTTTATTTTTTGAAATATATTAGTAACGATTAAAAGTGAACTGAAATGAGAGGATAGAGAGGGGTTGTGGCTGATTCGTTATTTGTGGACAAAGTGTTTGGTAAAATATAATTTAAATTGAAACTGTCAACCAGTAAAACACATTTATCAAGGTTTTAATGAAATGTAAACAAATTCCTGTTGTTTGTTTGTGTTTAAATACATATATAAATGTAAACAAATGATGCGTTTTCGATTCATTATCTCTTCTGTAGAGAATTATTGCATTTTAATTTTGCATGGTTCTCTCAGCGCTTTGAGACAAACCCATTAAATGAGCATAATATTTTGGTATACATGCAATAAATAAATTTAGATTATTAATTTCATTAAAATAAAATCTTATATTTATTGTTATATGAAAAGTTTGAACTAGCATTGATCTGTCTCTTGACAATCAAGCATTGACGCCTAATGAAAATCTGTAATAGTCTCCAAACTCAGCATATGTTTTTCTGGGGAACCAAGACGTGAAATAATAGCTCGTGAATTATCTCTGCTATTTACCTCTAGCTACGCGGCATATAAGAATTAATACTGGTTTAATGTTGCTAGTAAGCTAAAAATAGCATTGATGAATAACTACCTCTGCAATTGTGTGCTCAAATCCTGCATAAATAGCAGTACTTCTGCTGCCATTAGTTTATTGTCGCCTCCTGTATTTAAGCGCAGCTCGCCACATCGCACTCGGAATTGTTAGCGAATAGATGGCTACACGATCATGTTACAAATTTAATTCTCAAACTCAGACTGATTATAATGCATCAAAGAAATTTCGTCCAAATGGGAATTAATGGGCGTCTGAAATTAGCGGCCTGTCTTGGGCCGCAGGATGGCTCAGTGGTTAGAGCACCAGATTCCGAAGCAGACATGCCCAGTTTCGAGTCCTGTCTGCGGAAAATACTGATCAGTACATGATGAGTTCCAAATCTGAATAAAACTGGTCTACTCGATGGATTGCCTTTTCTACATTATACAATTCTTCGTTTATACTGACATATGCAAGTAATTAATGGGCCAGGTGTTTATATCAAGACCGCAAACTTGATTATAGTAATTGTTATCATCACACGCGCAACCAATGTTCGTTTAGTGATATAAATGTTCATTTCAATACCACTTCCGCATATAGTGTGGTGTCTGTTCAGTAATGACAGAATGGGGATGGTTAGTTGTACCTTTGGGTCTATATGTATGCAGGATGAGCTCCAACCTATGTAAAAATAGAATAACCAAGTTACATTAGCTAGTATATAACTGTAAATTGTGTGTAGTGTAGTGTGCGGCAGGAGGGCTCAATGGATAGAGCACCAGATTCCGAAGCAGTCGTGCCCAGGTTCCAGTCTGTACGCGCCATTACTGGCCAGTACATGATGAGTTCCCAATAAGGACATAACTGGTCTACTCGATGGATTGCCTTTTCTACATTATACAATTCTTCGTTTATACTGACATATGTAAGTAATTAATGGGCCAGGTGTTTATATCAAGACCGCAACCTTGATTATAATAATTGTTATCACCACCCGCGCAACCAATGTTCGTTTAATTATATAAATGTTCATTTCAATACCATTTCCCCATGTAAAGTGGTGTCTGTTCAGTAATGACAGATTGGGCATGGTTAGTTGGAACTTTGGGTCTAAATGGATGCCATATGAGCTCCACCTAAAGGAAAAATAGACTAACCAAGTTACATTAGTTAGTATATAACTGAAAATTGTGTGTAGTGTAGTGTGCGGCAGGATGGCTCAGTGGTTAGAGCACCAGATTCCGAAGCAGACGTGCCCAGGTTCGAGTCCTGTCCGCGGCAAATTCTGGCCAGTACATGATGAGTTCCCAATAAGGACGAAACTGGTCTACTGGATGAATTGCCTTTTCTACACTATACAATTCTTAGTTTATACTGACATATGTAAGTAATTAATGGGTCAGGTGTTTATATCAAGACCGCAACCTTGATTATAATAATTGTTATCACCACCCGCGCAACCAATGTTCGTTTAATTATATAAATGTTATTTCAATACCACTTCCCCATGTAAGTGTGGTGTCTGTTCAGTAATGACAGATTGGGCATGGTTAGTTGGAACTTTGGGTCTAAATGGATGCCATATGAGCTCCACCTAAAGGAAAAATGGACTAACAAAGTTACATTAGTTAATATATAACTGATAATTTTGTGTGGTTTAGTGTGTGTCAGGATGGCTCAGGGGTTAGAGCACCAGATTCCAAAGCATACGTACCAAGGTTCAAATCCTGTACGCGGAAAATACTGGCCAGTACATGATGAGTTCCAAATCTGAAAAAAACTGGCCTACTGGATGAATTGCCTTTTCTACACTATACAATTCTTGGTTTATAGTGACATATGTAAGTAATTAATGGGTCAGGTGTTTATATCAAGACCGCAACCTTGATTATAATAATTGTAATCATCACACCCGCAACCAATGTTCGTTTACTTATATATATATTCATTTTAATACGACTTCCCAATATAGTGTGGTCTGTCCGTTAATGACAGATTGAGGATGGTTAGTTGGAACTTTAATTCTAAATGTATGCCGGATGAGCTCCACCTAAGGGAAAAGTACACTAACCAAGTTACATTAGTTAGTATATAACTAAAAATTGTGCGTAGTGAAGTGTTCGGCAGGATGGCTCAGTGGTTAGAGCACCAGATTCCGAAGCAGATGTGCCTAGGTTCGACACCTGTCCGCGGCATGTTCTGGACAGCACATGATGAGTTCCCAATAAGGACAAAACTGGCCTACTGGATGAATTTCCTCTTCTTCACTATACAATTCTTTGTCTATAATGACATCTTTATGTAATTAATGGGTCAGGTGTTTATATCAAGAGCGCAACCTTGATTATAATAATTGTTATCATCACCCGCGCAACCAATGTTCGTTTAATTATATAAATGTTCCTTTCAATACCACTTCCCCATTTTGTGTGGTGTCTGTTCACTAATGCGAGAATGGGGATGGGTAGTTGAAGCTTTGGGTCTTTATGTATGCCGGATGAGCTCCACCCTATGGAAAAATAGAATAACAAAGTTACATTAGCTAGTATATAACTGTAAATTGTGTGTAGTGTACTGTGCGGCAGGATGGCTCAGTGGATAGAGCACCAGATTCCGATGCAGACGTGCCCAGGTTCCAGTCCTGTCCGCGGCAAATTCTGGCCAGTACATGATGAGTTCCCAATAAAGACATTACTGGTCTACTTCATGGATTGCCTTTTCTACACTATTCAATTCTTCGTTTATCATCATCATCATCATTTCCAGCCACACAAAATCAAGTGACTAATGTTTCTCTAGCATATAACCATAAGGAGTGGAAAAAAAGTATATAAGTGAATTTAGAATAATTATTATTGAGATTTACGAGAGAGGGAGAGGGGTAGAGAGAGAAGTAAAACCTTGCTATTATGTATAGTAGAATCATCTTCGTAACTTTCTTTTCTTAGTAGGGCAAAGTTAGCTGCGAGGTTCGGTTTATTTATGACGTGATACGGTGAAATCCGCAAGGAAGCTGTGTTGCTGATGTCGCCTTGCCCGAATGCTAACTTGGCCATAATGGTGTTGTGGAGAGGTTTAGTTTGCCTCATTTCTGTGAGTTATCCTGATAAATTTACTCATTCTTCGTTTATACTGAAATATATGTAAGTAATAATGGGTCAGGTGTTTATATCAAGACCGCAAACTTGATTATAATAATTGTTATCACCACCCGCGCAACCAATGTTCGTATGACTATATAATTGTTCATTTCAATATCACTTCCCCATATAGTGTGGTTTCTGTTCAGTAATGACAGATTGGGGATGGTTAGTTGGAAATTTAGTTATAAATGTATGCAGGATAAGCTCCAACTAAAGGAAAAATAGACTAAACAAGTTACATTAGTTAGTATATAACTGAAATTGTGTATTGTTAAGTGTGCGGCAGGATGGCTCAGTGGTTAGAGCATCATATACCAAAGCAGATATGCCCAGGTTTGAGTCCTGTCCATGGCAAATTCTGGCCAGTACATGATGAGTTCCTGGATAAATTGCCTTTTCTACACTATACAATTCTTAGTTTATACTGACATATGTAAGTAATTAATGGGTCAGGTGTTTATATCCAGACCGCAAACTTGATCATAATAATTTTTATCATCACCCGCGCAACCAATGTTCGTTTAGTGATATAAATGTTCATTTCAATACCACTTCCGCTTATAGTGTGGTGTCTGTTCAGTAATAACAGATTGGTGACGGTTAGTTGGAACTTTGGGTCTTGTAGAGGCCCTTTGGTCACTACCATAAGGGGGTCTCTTGGATGCCAGGCCCGGAAAATCCATATATGCGGAATGATCATCTATCTTGGAACACTTTAGTTCCTCTGAACTATCTCTTAAGCTACAATCCTTAAGTCCGCTAGCCAACTGCTCTGTATCCTCAGTATTTAATAAACCAGACATGATATTATTAAATTACTTGCAATTTATATATTATATTAAATAAGTAAGCTTACCCGGATACGCTGATATCCACAGGATACTGAATCGGAATGATTGAGACCTTAAAACAAATATACCCTTTAAATACCCAAAGCAAATTTGTGGTTCTTTTCGCTGATAATTAAAAAGAACAATCGACAAGAAGATTATAATTTTTTTTATTCACAAAGAGTCGGAGATGGAACCACGCAGTGTCCCGCTTATGCAATTCAGCAACTCAGATCAAAACTCTCTAACTTTCCTTCGACAAGACATGTCCAAAACTTCGATAAATATCATTTTACGAAACCAGCGATAACATCAAATGTCCAAAAATAAAAATTGATTTATTTTTATATGAGAGGTTAATTTGTGTCCAATAATTAATTTAACTTCTACATACACCCTCATGTTTAAGATGATTAACCATACATGATGTAGTCTTCATTCTTCGGTTTATTGATGATTCTTCCAGACCGAGTTTCAACAAGTTGTGCTGGTACTTCACCAGATTTCATATTCATATTGCATTGTTCTTTATTCTCAGTTGTCTTGGTTTTAATCTTTACTTCTTTACCATATTTATTCAACTCTTCGTTTTTCTCACCAATTTCTGAGTCACATCTCGCCTTAACTTCTGGATACTTTGGTTAATACTGTTCCTCAGTCTCCTCCTCCGTCCAAATAAACTATGGAATACAGCGATCCATTGTTACACATTCTACAGTGCCATTTACTTCTATAAATGCATTTTTCTCAGTCATATGATTGACTTTAAATGGTCCCTTATAGAATGGAGTCGGAAAATTCTGTCTGTTTTCGTTAGTTATATATACATGCGATGCCAGCTTTAAATCTGAAGATACATAGCATTTGTACTTTGGACTTCTAGTTTTGGTCGGATCTAAATGACTCATTTTATCTCGCAATGCTCATACAAACGAATCTACTGAACTAGAGGCCCAATCGGGACAACTCGGAGCGCCTAATAGAAGATCTCCAGGTAACCTCAATGGCTCTCCATAAACAAGTTCTGCTATGGATGTTCCTAACTAAACTCTGTATCTGTTTCGCATTGCAAACAAAACTATGGGCAAATCATGTATCCAACTGGATCCACCGGTGAAGCGTAATGCAGCCTTCAGCTCCCTGTGCAGTCTCTCAACCATCCCATTAGCTCTGGGATTATAAGCACATGTGTGTCTTACTTCTATCCGCATTGTATTCAATGATCTGATAAACAGTTCAGACAAACTGACTACCACGATCAGTAGTTATCCTCACCGGTACATCATATCGCGGCACCCAATTATGCAAGAACATAAGTAAGACCTCTTGAGCTGTCATGTCCTTCAAGATTGTTACCTCAAACTGACGACTGAACCGATCGACCACCATGAGTAAATACTTTTGGCCAGAAATCTCAGGCATTTCTACTATATCAATATGAACATGCATGAAACGACCCGCTGGTATACCAATCGTTTTAATTTCAGTTTTGGTATGACGCCAAACTTTACAAGTTTGACACCGGGCACATGTCCTTACCCAGGCTCTTATGTCTTTCGACATTTTAGGCCATACATATCTATCAGTGACCATCCTGATATTTGCCTTAATGGAAGGATGACTGAATTCATGTAGCTGCTGAATTACCTTATACCTTAATTCTAGCGGTACATAAGGTCTAGGTTGGCTCCTGGAGATTTCACATAATAACCACTTATCTCCAAACTTCCAGGATTCTTTTCCAACACAGCTACTAAAGGATCAAGACCTTGTGCTTCCATCAATTGCTGGACAAAATCATTAGAAGATACAAAAGAGCATACGAGTGACTCTGAACGAATCATATCTTCATCTGATACGTCTGGTCTACTGAGAGTATCTGCCACCACATTATCTTTTCCTGAGATATGACTAATGGTAAAATCAAATTCTGCGAGTCGGGTTATTTGTGAATTCACCCGCCGAGAATAATTTAGCCTGTTTGCTTTCCCAAGGATACTCAACAACGGTTTATGATCAGTTAATATCATAAACTGATGTTCATCTAGGTAGTGCTCAAAATGCAACACTGCAGAATAAACTGCTAGTAACTCCTTTCCAAGCGTATCATATCGCTTCTCGTTATCTTGGAGTTTCCGACTATAGAATCCAATCGGCTTGACTATACCATTTTCCCGTTGATGTAATACTGCTCCTATGGCTACATCTAAAGCATCTGTGACCAGCTCAAACGGCTTAGTCCAATCCACAGGTACTAATGTGGTTATTTGGCTTAACAGATCTTTGGCCCTCTGAAATTTTTTCTTGTCGTCTTGGCTAAAATTAAGAGGCCAGGACTTCTTGATCGTGATCCGTTCACGAACTAAATGTCGAGTTAGCGACCCAAAAATTCCAGCTAAACCTGGTATGAAACGACGATAGTAGCTAATCATGCCTAAAAATTTACGCAACTGGCGTACAGTTCTAGGTTCTGGCACATCCTTGATTGCTTGTACCTTGTCTTCCAAGGGCTTTATTCCATCCTTGGAAATGGTGTGTCCAAGATATTTTACGGTAGAGCAACCAATCCTACACTTTTCTGGTTTCACTACCAATCCATAATGTTCCAGCTTAGACAAAACGATGTCCAAATGCTCTCGGTGTTCCTCCCTATATTGACTATATATAATGATGTCATCTATATACACTCTAGCAAATGAACAGTCTTGAAGAACTTCCTCTGTCAGGCGCTGGAATGTTTGACTTGCATTCTTCAACCCAAAAGGCATACATAAGAATTCATGTGATCCTCCTCCAGGGAATCGCACTGCTGAGAGCGGTATAGATTCTGCCTCCATAGGTACTTGGTAGTACGCCTTCTGCAGATCTAACGTTTTATATACCTCATATCCCATTATATCCCTGAGCAAAGTACTCTGGTTCGGAAGAGCATACGAATCGCCTTTCGTAACCGAATTCAATAGACGATAGTTACCACAAAACCTCCATTGACCTTGTTCAGGTTTTGAAACAACCACTATTGGAGATGCAAAGTTGGAATTTGAACGCCTACAAATTTCTTCTTTTCTCAACCGCTTAAATTCTTCAATAGCAACCTGCTGCTCATGTTGTGCTAACGGTTGAGACTTCGGCGAACAAGGTAGTGGCTCTACCAACTCGATTTGTTATCCTATGCCTGTCTTTAAACCCTTGCGTTTAGCCTTGAATGGCAGAAACACGGCCAGATGTTTCTCGATGACATCCGCCGAGTCATCGGCGACGAAGGGTCTGGGTAGTCTCACTGACCTAACTACTGAGGTCCCATTCTCAGCATAAGTCACTATCCCAGTGCTTTGTCCAATGGTCCTAGATTTGGAATCTAAAGCGAGATTAAAATGGATGAAAAAGTCCATCCCAATGATGTTATCCTTTATATCAAAGACCAGAAAATTCCACGTAAATGGAGATTTCTGCCCCAATGTCACTGACATTTCTTTAACTCCCTTTATCTCAATTGGACTTCCATTAGCAGCCTATAGTTGGTAATCGAATGTAGGGCTATCAGTTTCCACCACATCAGATCGAACTATGCTCACCTCTGCACCCGTGTCTATTAAGAAATTTGAGCCGCTAAGTTCATCAGTTATAACGAACTTATTGTTGCTATAACCAGCAACCTCTTTAAGATTACCGCCCAGCCGAAATCTAACAGATTTACGGACTGTATTAACGCGCGTTTCTTCCATTGAAGCTTCCGAAAATAACTTCGATGATTTTAGTATGCCACGAATATGCATACCTTGGAGCCTTGCATGCGCAACCCCCTTACGGCTTCTATTAGCGAGGGCTTCATTAGTTTTCCGACAGCTTCGACCAGGCTACAGGAAGACTACTTCTTTTCCATCGGGGACCACCCAACTTTGGAAACGTGCATCCCCACTCCTGACATTTTCCAAACTAGGCGTATTTGCGATGCGATATGCACCACTCACGTGGTCCTTGTACACTCTCACGCGATTCACCTCTCCAATGCTTGGAATTTGAACGTTGACTCCGAGAATTTACCCTACTTCTGTTGGAACTTTCCTTATTGTTTTTTATCCAACCCACATCACTGCGAAGGGTACTTAATTCATTCTCAATGGTCAGGAGTCTCTCTGAGAGATGTCTGAGTTGCTGCTCAAGGCTTGAATCTGCTGTTGATTCATATACATTAGGTTCGCTCCGGCGATACACTTTGTCCAAACCTTTGAGCTACTTTGGCCAGTTTATTTTCAATGTATCATAAACATCCAAGGCGACTCTTAATCTACCAGGTAATTCTGCTAGAAATATAGTGTTTATAACTTCCTCAGATATATCAAGCCCGATGGATTTTGAAATTAGTCTAACATAAAATTCAGATGGAAGTAGATTTCCCATCTTTTCCTGACGTAATAAGTCAGTCATCCGTTCAATCCTGTCGGGTTGATATCGTCCATAGGGTTCTTCTACTAGAAGCTCAAATGCATTTTCTGGTTCGTTCTCAGTAACAAAATTCCTGAGTCTAAATAGATTCTTTTTTAATGGCTTAGGTAAGCACCATCGGGCCGAGGCAAACCTTTCTATAGGGTCGGTCATCCGTTTTAGTTTAAAATAAAATTTTGCTTCTTCGACCCATTCAGAATGGTTGTCTGGTCTGTACATGGTGAGCTTAACATTGCTATCCATAGAATTGCGGCAAAAACGATCATCTACATCATATCTTCCCGCATAGAGGATCCTGGCGCGGTCGCCATTTTTGTAGAGGCCCTTTGGTCACTACCATAAGGGGGTCTCTTGGATGCTAGGCCCGGAAAATCCATATATGCGTAATGTTCATCTATCTTGGAACACTTACGTTCCTCTGAACTATCTCTTAATCTACAATCTTTAAGTCCACTAGCCAACTGCTCTGTATCCTCAGTATTTAATAAACCAGCCATAATATTATTAAATTACTTGCAATTTATATATTATATTAAATAAGTAAGCTTATCAGGATACGCTGATATCCACAGGTTACTGTATCAGAATGATTGAGACCTTAAAACAAATATTCACATTAAATACCCGAAGCAAATTTGTGGTTCTTTTCGCTGATAATTAAAAGGAACAATCGACAAGAAGATTACAATGATTTATTAGCAAAGAGTCGGAGATGGAACCACGCAGTGTCCCGCTTGTGCAATTCAGCAACTCAGATCAAAACTCTCCAACTTTCCTTGGACAAGACATGTCCAAAACTTCGACAAAATGAACAAAAGGACTTCCAAAAAAATTACATTATGCTTCAAAAATTACAATATTGTTTTACAAAACCAGCGATAACAACAAATGTCCAAAAATAAAAATTTATTTATTTTTATATGAGAGGTTAATTGGCGTCTAATAATTAATTTTAACTCTACAGTCTAAATGTATAGCGGATGTGCGCCACCTAAAGGAAAAATAGACTAACCAAGTAACATTAGTTAGCATATAACTGAAAGTTGTGTGTAGTGTAGTCTGCGGCGGCATGGCTCAATGGTTAGATTATTAGATTCCGAAGCAGACGTGTCTAGGTTCGAGTCATGTCCGTGGCAAATTCTGGACATTAGATTATGAGTTCCCAAATAGGACATAACTGGTCTACAAGATGAATTGCCTTTTTTACACGATACAATTCTTGGTTTATACTGAAATATGTAAGTAATTAATGGGTGAGGTGCTTATATGAAGACCACAACCTTGATTATAATAATTGTTATCATCACCCGCGCAACCAATGTTCCTTTCATTATATAAATGTTGATCTCAATACCACTTCCCAATATAGTGTGGTGTCTATTTAATAATGAAAGATTGGGGATAGTTCGTCTGAAATTTGGGTCTAAATGTATGCTGGATGAGCTCCACGTAAAGGAAAAATGGACTAACGAAGTTACATTAATTAATATATAACTGATAATTTTGTGTGGTTTAGTGTGCGGCAGGATGGCTCAGTGGTTAGAGCACCAGATTCCGAAGCAGATGTGCCTAGGTTCGAGTCCTGGCCGCGGCAAATTCTGGCCAGTACGTGACGAGATCTCAGTAAGGACAAAACTGGTCTACTGGATGAATTGCCTTTTCTTCACTATACAATTCTTAGTTTATACTGACATATGTAAGTAATTAATGGTGTTGAGGCCCCTAACCTATTCGTGTCTGTAAGCCCCATAGATGCCAGATCGCTGGAAGTCCTAAAATTCACAGTAGAGTCTGATATGCTTATATTATTGCTTGTGTCATCTAAATTCAATTCCGCTATGTCCTGCACTAACCTACTTGTGTCCTCGAATTTAATATCAGTATCCATGATCAAATGTTATAATAATTAAATTGACATTTACTTATGGCAGTGGGAAGGTGAAAGTTGGAAAGCTATACTTTCAGCAATAATCTGTTTTGGTATGTACGTGACCCCCAAATAAATTCAATTATACCTGTTCCAAGGCTCCTCTTCAGTGTTATTTTATATCAGAACACAAGGCAAGTGATGGAAGAGTTTATTGTATAATATTGTAATCGTTTATTATGGAAAGAAATGTTAAAATGCAGCAGACCAAAATTACAATAACAGACAGGAAGCGAGATACTCAAAAACTGAAAATAGCGCACAATTTTAAAAATCAAGTATTTAAACACAGAATGTTCTGAAAAATAAAAAGAAAAAATTCTTTTTAAATAAAGTTGTTGCAATCAGCTATGGTGGTTTAAATTTATCATTCAAAGTCATTTTACATAAGGCGGAGGGTTTAACATCCTCCACATACACCATCTTTAAAAAAAAGAAGAACGACTAATAATAGACGTAATCATAATTCTTCGACTGACGATGTATTCTTCCAGAACGAGTTGTGCATACTGGCGCCCCTGACGTCGTCATCTCGTCCGGTACAACATTCGCTGGTTCTTCAAAATCATCTGGTATCGACATATAGTTTTCATGCTGTGATTCAGTAGAATAAGATTTTGCTATGTTAGACAACGGTTCTTCAGAGTACTGCATTTCATTATATGCCTGCATGATGGGATTGCACACCTCAGATTCACCCATGGAACGGTCATTCGACACATCTTTTAATTCGGTCACACCGTCAATCCAGATAAACTGGGGAATACAGCGATCCAACGTAACACAATCCTCAATGCCATTTATTTCTATTATGACATTCTTGTCAGTCATCCTCTTGACCTTATTGTTTTAGGGTTACTTAGTCTTGGATTTGTATGAAACGACACATCTTGTCTCTAAGTGCTCCTACAAACCAATCTACATAACTAGAAGCCCAATCAAGACTACTTGGTTCTCCATAAACCAATTCTGCAATGGAAGTTCCTAATTGTGCCCTATATCTGTTGCGCATGGCGAGTAGTACTATAGAAAGATCGTGTATCCAGCTTGTTCCACTAGTACACCTTAATGCAGCTTTCAGTTCACGATGTATCCTTTCTACCATCCCATTCGCTCGTGGGTTATACGCGCTAGTATGTATTATAGTGGTTCCCATGATGTTGAGGGATCTTACGAAAAGCTCTGACATAAATTGACTACCGCGATCACTAGTGACCTTTTCCGGAACACCATAACGCGATATCCAATTATGTAGAAACGCGAACAAAACTTCTTGTGCTGTCATGTTTTTTAAAATCGCCACTTCAAATTGACGACTAAATCTATCTACCATAGTCAGCAAGTATTTGTTTCCATTTACTTCAGGCATCTCAACAATGTCTATATGTACGTGTCTGAACCGTCCATTTGGTATTCCCATGTTCTTTATCTCGGTTCTGGTATGTCTCCACACCTTACACGTTTGACACTTGGCATAGGCTCTTACCCATACCCGTATGTCTTTAGACATATGCGGCCATACGTATCTGTCGTTGATCAATCGAATGGTGGCTTTAATGAATGTTTGACCCATGTCATGCAGCACTTGGATAATCTTGGCCCGTAACTCCAATGGCACATATGGTCGTGGTTGACTTCTAGATGTTTTGCATAACAACCACTTGCCACTTATGAGCTTACAAACATATCCTGGTCTTTTGGATAATACTAATGTAAAGGGATCCGATCCTTGCGCTTCCTCGATTTGACTAACGAAATCGTTCATTGATTCATCTAAATTTTTTAATGGACCTTAAAATATCAGCTCGACATCAGTTTCATTCGGTCGGCTAAGTGCATCGGCCACCACATTCTCCTTACCAGCAATATGAGACACAGTGAAATCGAACTCGGCTAACCGTGTTATTTGGGAATTTACTCTACGAGAGTAATTAAGCCTAGCTGTCATACCAAGTATGCTAATCAATGGCTTATGATCGGTCAATAACTTAAACTTGTGACCATCTAAGTAATGCTCGAAGTGTATCACTGCGGCATACACTGCTAGAAGCACTTTACCAAACGTATCATAACGTTTTTCTCGATCATTAAGCTTACGGCTATAAAACCCAATCGTTCTTACTATGTCCTGGTCTGTTTGCTGTAGCACTGCCCCTAATGCAACATCTGAGGCATCTGTGATTAGTTCGAAAGGTTTGTCCAATCTACAGGTGCTAAAGTGGTTACGTCACTTAACATATCCTTGGCCTTTTGGAAATTTTCTCGGTCTTCTTGACTCAAGTTTATAGGCCAAGACTTCTTGATCGTGCTCTTTTCACGAGTGAAATGTCTTGTTAACGATCCAAGAATTCCGGCTAGACCTGGAATGAATCGACGATAATAGCTGATCATACCCAAGAACCTTTCCAACTGGCCTACGGTTCGGGGTTCCGTTACGTCCTTAATAGCTTGGACCTTATCTTCCAAAGGTTTAATTCCGTCTTTGGAAAGTATATGACCAAGGTATTTAACTGAAGAGCAACCAATATTACTCTTATTAGGTTTGACCAATAATCCATATTGTTCCAGCCTGGTCAAAACCGTTTCCAAATGCGTGCGATGTTCGTCTCCTGAGCGACTAAAAAATATTATGTCATCTATATATACTCTCGCAAATGGACAATTCTGAAGGATTTCTTCAGCCAAACGCTGGATTGTCTGACTGGCATTTTTCAAACCAAAAGGCATTCGAAGAAATTCATGCGATCCCCCTACTGGAAATCTGACTGCGGTGAGTGGTATCGAACTTTCTTCCATTGGTACCTGATAGTACGCTTTCTGGAGATCTAAAGTTGAATAAACCTCATATCCCATTACATCTCGGAGCAAAGTACTCTGGTTAGGGAGAGGATAAGAATCACCCTTCGTCACTGAGTTTAATAGACATTAATTTCCACAAACCCTCCATTGACCCGGCTCAGGTTTGGGAACTACCACTATTGGGGAAGCAAAATTGGAATTTGACCTTCTACAAATCCCCTCTTTGCGCAATTGGTGAAATTCTGACAAAGCAACTTGTTGCTTGTGTTGTGCCAATGGTTGAGCCTTTGGTGAACAAGGCAACGGAGCCACCAATTCTATTTGGTGTTCTACTCCTGTCTTCAGACCTATCCTTTTGGCACTAAAAGGTTGAAACACTGCTAGGTGCTTCTCGATTATATCGGCAAAGTCATGTGCGACTGATGGACGAGGTAAGAGGACTGTTCTAACTGCCGATGTGTTAGAATCAGTAGGTGTTGCTA
Source organism: Eudiplozoon nipponicum (assembly GCA_029291075.1). Classification (NCBI taxonomy): domain Eukaryota; kingdom Metazoa; phylum Platyhelminthes; class Monogenea; order Mazocraeidea; family Diplozoidae; genus Eudiplozoon; species Eudiplozoon nipponicum. The sequence goes on from JAQBSW010002248.1 coordinate 50,433, forward strand.
TCCCTACGCCTTCTGCGATAGTCCTAGCTTTGTGGTCTAATGTCAGCTTGAAATGTGTCAAGAAATCCATGCCAATGATATGGTCCTTGACATCGGCTACTAAAAAATTCCATCGGAAGGAAGATTTCTGGCCTAATGTTACCGACATTTCTTTCATCCCTTTTACTCCAATCGGACTACCGTTAGCGGCCCATAGTTGATAACCAAATGTGGAGCAATCTGCTTCCACCACGTCTGACCTAACTATGCTTACCTCAGCACCCGTATCAATAAGAAATTCTAATCCAGATAATTCATCCTTAATAATGAATTTGTTGCTGGACAATCCGGCAATGTTTTCCAGATCTCCGCTTAGTGAGAATCGGACTCTCTTGCCTTCTATCTCGGTGCTATTTGCTCTAGTCGCATCTTTAGCTTTGAATATGCCTTTTAAAGGCATATCTGGGAGCCTTTGCAATGGAACCCCCTTACGGCTCCTACTAGCGGGGTTTTTGTCCTTTTCCCGGTGATGGATCTCTCTCAACCGGTTTTGTGCTTCCTTTCCATCTGGGTCCACCTAATCGCGGGTAAATACAATTCTCGCCTTGGCAATTAGCACTGCGTCCGTATTCGCAATGTGCCTTACACCATCCGCGTGGCCCTTCGAAGCGTTGACGCGAGTGTCTCCCTCGACGTCTATTATACTATCTTGGCAGGACGTGGTGGGGTGGGGACATCTGTAGAGACAGGTTTTTGGTATCTGCCCTGACTGGCTGCATCGTTACAGAATCTGCTATTACAGCATGTACTTGTGGTTCTTACTGTTTATACACGCCGTCTAACCCTCTGAGTTTTGTTGGCCAATCTATGTTCATTGTGTCAAATACTTCCATTGTTGTTCTGAGCCTAATTGGTAGCTCAGCTGTAAAAATTGAGTTGACTACATCTCTAGATATATTCAACCTGGAAGCTTTTGTGCAAAGGCGTTCAGAAAATTCGGACGGTAGTTGACGCCCCATTTTTTAAGCGTAAAAGTTCGCACATTTGCGCTGATCTTCCAGGCTGATATCTCTGTTGAATTTCAGCCATTAATAACTCAAATGCATTGTACGGCTTTTCTTCCACAGTTCTGTCTCTGAAATTTTCCAAGGAATTTCGGAAATTTTCAGGCAATGTCATCCATGCTGCAACAAATTTCTCCATATGGCTCACGATATTATAAGCAATGAATATCATTTGGGCATCACTTATCCAACTTGAATGGTTTTCTGATTTATACTGTGGTAGACTTAATATTCTTGATCCTGGCGTGGTCGCCAAATTTCGTTGAGGCCCCTAACCTATTCGAGTCTGAAAGCCCCATAGATGCCAGATCGCTGGAAGTCCTAAAATTTACAGTAGAGTCTGATAGGCTTATATGATTATTTTCGTTACTTAAGTTCAAGTCCGCTATATCCTGCACTAACCTACTTGTGTTCTCAAATTTAATATCGGTATCCATGAGTATATGAGATAACAATTAAATCGATACTTACAGTTAGGCAATCGGAAAGTGAAAGTCAGAAGCTATTCCGCACCGTAATTTATCTACAGAAATGGAATACTTGAACCAAAGATACAAACAATTATACCTGTTCCTAGGCTCCTGTTCCTTTCTGTTTTATATTAGAACAAAAAGGCAATTGATGGAGCTATATATCTGTTAATGAAATAATCGTTTAACCAAGAAATTGTGAAAATGCAGCAGACCAAAATTTACAATACCAGACAAGGAGCGAGATACTCAAAAACTGAAAATAGCGCACAATTTTAAAAACAAGTATGTAAACAAAGAATGTTCTAGAACATAAAAAGAAAAAATTCTTTTGAAATAAAGTTCGTTACAATCAGCCTATGGTGGTTTAAATTTATCAGTCAATGTTATTTTACATAAGGCTGAGGATTTAACATCCTCTACAATTATAATAATTGTTATCATCACCCGCGCAACCAATTCTCCCTTCATTATATAAATGTTGATCTCAATACCACTTCCCCATATACTCTGGTGTCTGTTCAGTAATGACAGATTGGGGATGGTTCGTTTGAACTTTGGGTCTAAATGTATGCCGGATGAGCTCTACGTAAAGGAAAAATGCACTAACGAAGTTACATTAGTTAGTATATAACTGAAGTTTTTGTGTAGTTTAGCATGCGTCAGGATCGCTCAGTGGTTAGAGCACCAGATTCCGAGGCAGACGTGCCCAGGTTCAAATCCTGTCCGCGGCAAATTCTGGCCAGTACACGATGAATTTCCAATATGAATAAAACTGGCTTACTGGATGAATTGCTTTTTCTACACTATACAATTCTTAGTTTATACTGATGTATGTAAGTAATTAATGGTTCAGGTGTTTATATCAAGACCGCATACTCGATTATAATAATTTTTTTCATCACCCGCGCAACCAATGTTCGTTTAATGATATAAATGTTTATTTCAATACCACTTCCCTATATTGAGTGGAGTCTGTTCAGTAATGACAAATTGCGGATGGTTAGTATGAACTTTAGGTCTAAATGTATGGCGGATGAGCTCCACCTAAAGGAAAGATACGCTAACCAAGTTACATTTGTTAGTATATAACTGAACATTGTGTATAGTGAAGTGTGCGGCAGGATGGCTCAGTGGTTAGAGCACCAGGTTTCGAAGCAGATGTATCTAGGTTCGAGTACTTTACACGGCAAATGCTGGCCAGTACATGATGAGTTCTCAATAAGTACAAAACTCGTCTACAGGATAAATTGCCATTTCTACAACATATAATTCTTAGTTTATACTGGCATATGTAAGTAATTAATGGGTAAGGTTTTTATATCAAGAACGCAACCTTGATTATTATAATTGTAATCATCACCCGCGCAACCAATGTTCGTTTAATTATATAATGTTCATTTAAATACCACTTACCCATATATTGTGGTGTCTGTTCAGTAATAATAGATTGGTGATGGTTAGTTGGAACTTTAGATCTAAATGTATGGCGGATGAGCTCCACCTAAAGGCAAAATAGAATAACCAAGTTACATTAGCTAGTATATAACTGTAAATTGTGTGTAGTGTAGTGTGCGGCGTGATGGCTCGGTGGCAGCAGATTCCGAAGCAGATGTACCCAGGTTCAAGTCCTGTCCGCGGCATATTCTAGCCAGTACATGATGAGTTCACAGTAAGGACAAAACTGTTCTACTGGAAGAATTGCCTTTTCTACACCATACAATTCTTGGTTTATTCTGACATATGTAAGTAATTAATGGGTAAGGTGTTTATATCAAGGCCCCAAACTTGATTATAATAATTGTTATCATCACCCGCGCAACCAATGTTCGTTTAATTATATAAATGTTGATTTCAATACCACTTCCCCATATAGTGTGGTGTCTGTTCAGTAATGACAGATTAGGGTCAAAATTTATGCCGGATGAGCTTCATGTAAAGGAAAAATGGACTAACGAAGTTATATTAATTAGTATATAACTGATAATTTTGTGTAGTTTAGTGTGCGGCCGGATGGCTCAGTGGTTAGAACACCAGATTTTGAAGCAGGCGTGCCCAGGTTCCAGTCCTGTACGCGGCAAATACTGGCTAGTACATGATGAGTTCCCAATATGAATAAAACTGGCCTACTGGATGAATTGCCTTTTCTACACTATACAATTCTTAGTTTATACTGATATATTTAAGTAATTAATGGGTCAGGTGTCTATATCAAAAGCGCAAACATGATTATAATAATTGTTATCATCACCCGCGCAACCAATGTTCGTTTAATTATATAAATGTTCATTTAATTACCACTTACCCATTTAGTGTGTTGTCTTTTCAGTAATGACAGATTGGGGATGTTTAGTTTGAATTTTGAGTCTAAATATATGCCGAATGAGATCCACATAAAGGAAAAATAGACTAATCAAGTTACATTAGTTAGTATATAACTGAAAATTGTGTGCAGTTTAGTGTGCGGCAGGATGGCTCAGTGGTTAGAGCACCAGATTCCGAAGCAGACGTGCCCAGGTTCGTATCCTGTCCGCGGCAAATACTGGCCAGTACTTGATGAGTTCCCAATAAGGACGAAACCGGTCTACTGGATGAATTGCCTTTTCTACACTATACAATTCTTAGTTTATACTGACATATGTAAGTAATTAATGGGTGAGGTGTTTATATGAAGACCGGAATCTTGATTATAATAATTGTTATCATCACCCGCACAACCGTTTAATTATATAAATGTTCATTTCATTACCACTTCCCAATTTAGTGTGTTGTCTGTTCAGTAATGACAGATTGGGCATGTTTAGTTTGAATTTTTTGTCTAAATGTATGCCGAATGAGCTACACGTAAAGGAAAAATAGACTAACGAAGTTGCATTTGTTAGTATATTACTGATAATTTTGTGTAGTTTAGTGTACGGCAGGATTGCTCAGTGGTAAGAGCACCAAATTCCGAAGCAGACGTGCCCAGGTTTGAATCATGTCCGCGGCAATTTCTGGCCAGTATATTATAAGTTCCCAATAAGGACAAAACTGTTCTACTGGATGAATTTCCTTTTCTACACTATACAATTCATAGTTTATACTGACATATGTAAGTAATCAATGGGTCAGGTGTTTATATCAAGACCGCAACCTTGATAATAATAATTGTTGTCATCACCCGCGAAACCAATGTTCGTTTAATTATATAAATGTTGGTCTCAATACCACTTCTCCATATAGTGTGATGTCTCTTCAGTAATGACAAATTGGGCATGGTTCGTTTGAACTTTGGGTATAAATGTATGCCGGATGAGCTCCACCTAAAGGAAAAATAGACTAACCAAGTTACATTAGTTACTATATAACTGAAAATTGTGTAAAGTGTAGTGGGCGGCAGGATGGCTCAGTCGTTAGAACACCAGATTCCGAAGCAGACGTGCCAGGTTCGAGTCCTGTCCGCGGCAAATTCTGGCCAGTATATAGTGAGTTCCCAATAAGGACGAAATCGTTTTACTGCATGAATTGCCTTATCTACACTATACAATTCTCAGTTTATACTGACATATATAAATAATAAATGGGTCAGAAGTTTATATCAAAAAGCGCAACCTTGATTATAATAATGGGTCAGGTGTTCATATCCAGATTGCAACCTTATTAATAATAATTGTTATCACCACTCGCGCAACCATAGTTCGTTTAATTATATAAATGTTCATTTCAATACCACTTCCCCATATAGTGTGGTGTCTGTTCAGTAATGACAGATTGGGGATGGTTAGTTGGAACTTTGGGTCTAAATGGATGCCGAATGAGCTCCACCTAAAGGAAAAATATACTAACCTAGTTACATTAGTTAGTATATAACTGAAAATTGTGAGAAGTGTAGTGTGCGGCAGGATGGCTCAGTGGTTAGAGCACCAGATTCCGAAGCAGACGTGCCCAGGTTCGAGTCCTGTCCGCGGCAAATTCTGGCCAGTATATGATGAGTTCCCAATAAGGACGAAACCGGTCTACTGGATGAATTGCCTTTTCTACACTATACAATTCTCAGTTTATACTGACATATGTAAGTAATTAATGGGTCAGGTGTTTATATCAAGACCGCAACCTTGATTATAATAATGGGTCAGGTGTTTATATCAAGACCGCAACCTTGATTATAATAATTGTTATCACCACCCGCGCAACCAATGTTCGTTTACTTATATAAATGTTCATTTCAATACCATTTCCCCATGTAATGTGGTGTCTGTTCAGTACTGACAGATTGGGCATGGTTAGTTGGAACTTTGGGTCTAAATGGATGCCATATGAGCTCCACCTAAAGGAAAAATTGACTAACCAAGTTACATTAGTTAGTATATAACTGAAAATTGTGTGTAGTGTAGTGTGCGGCAGGATAGCTCAGTGGTAAGAGCACCAGATTCCGAAGCAGACGTGCCCAGGTTCGTATCCTGTCCGCGGCAAATTCTGGCCAGTACTTGATGAGTTCCCAATAAGGACGAAACCGGTCTACTGGATGAATTGCCTTTTCTACACTATACAATTCTTAGTTTATACTGACATATTTAAGTAATTAATGGGTCAGGTGTTTATATCAAGAGCGCAACCTTGATTATTATAATTCTTATCACCACCCGCTCAACCAATGTTCGTTTTATTATATAAACGTCTTGGATACTGTTTGAATGCTCAAAAGCACACAGGAGCTTATTACCATAAATTTGTGAGACGACTCTGCTCGAATATATTGATTTTGCGCTGTTTTGAACTCATTCACGAAATAACTAGTTTCTCAGTACTCTAATTTTCAGTTTTTACATCAGAGGACGTAACTGTTTATCAAATTCGTAAAATCGTTAAATGATGGATTACCTTACTACAACTAATACACAGTTTTCATCTGGAGCTATTTAACCAATTAAATCTAATGTATAGAATCTGGTGATAATTACGAATAAATTCACAATGATCGGACGATACACTATTCATTTACAGCCCACACATAATTCCGAATGTCATAGTTTTGCGACAGTAAAGCATCAGTGCATTGTGTTGTTGTAATGCTGTGTAGTAGTAGTAGTAGTAGTTTGCCAGCTTTACTATTTTAAAATTCGTGTTTTCTGCAATTTTTGTTTTCATCGGTTTGATTTAGAAATAATTTGTGCACACAATACATTTCCTTCGCGTTCTATTTTTTGTATCATTTCATAATACATAAAATTCTGAACATGGGTCCATAGTTATTGGACTACTTCGTCACTCCGCTCGGAAGCTGTATTGATAAAGTTACACTGCCTTTTATTTTGCGTGTTTTAGCTTTAATTTTACAAGGAGACCCGTGTAGCTCGGTTTTTCTATTTTTAATGTATATATTTACCTCTACGCCTGATCAAACGCTTCTGTAATCAAATATTTATTTATATCTGAGCGGAAACTATGGCCGACTTGCTTTTCCAATTGATGTCTAGATTCGTGACTCTGATACAATGAAGCATGAACATGTAATGGTGTAAAACTATGTATGTTGATGTTCAGATGTCTGAAGCAACAAACTCGTGTTCGTTACGTTTATTGGTTTACTTTTTGTTCAATATTCAAGTAGTATTAGTTTTTTAAGACTAAAATCCCAAGCTTCTTCTTGCACATAATTTGCTTCGGAAAAATCTCCGTTAGTGTTGCTAAATTGTTTTTCATATCTTTACATGTTTTATGTCAACCAGGCGGATCATTTAAAAAAGGTTTCCTCTATATTTGTTGAAAAAAAATAGTAACGATTAAAAGTGAACTGAAATGAGAGGATATGGAGGGGTTGTGGCTGATTCGTTATTTGTGGACAAAGTGTTTGGTAAAATATAATTTAAATTGAAACTGCCAACAGGTAAACACATTTATCAAGGTTTTAATGAAATGTAAACAAATTCCTGTCTTGTTCGTATGTGTTTACATACATATAAATGTAAAAAAATGACCGCGTTTTCGATTCATTTATCTCTTCTGTAGAATTATTACATTTTCGTACTTCTCAGCGCTTTGAGACAAACCCATTAAATGTGCATAATATTTCGGTATACATGCAGCAAAATATGAAGGTTAGATTATTAATTTCATTAAATATAACATCTTATATTTATTGTAATATGAAAAAGTTTGAACTGGCATTGATCTGTCTCTTGACAATCAAGCATTGACGCCTAATGAAAATCTGTAATAGTTTCCAAACTCAACACATTTTTTTCTGGGGAACCAAGACGTGAAATAATAGCTCGTGAATTATCTCTGCTATTTGCCTCTAGCTACGCGGCATATAAGAATTAATACTGGTTTAATGTTGCTAGTAAGCTACAAATAGCATTGACGAATAACAACCTCTCGAATTGTGTGCTCAAATCCTGCATAATTAGCAGTGCTCCAGCTGCCATTTGTTTACTGTCGCCTCCTGTATTTAAGTGCAGTTGGCCTCATCGCACTCGGCATTGTTAGCGAATAGATGGCTACTCGATCATGTTACAAGTTTAATTCTGAACCTCGTACTGTTTATAATGCATCAGAGAAATTTCGTCAAAATGGGAATTAGTGGGCGTTTGAAATTAGCGGCCTGTCTTGGGCAGCAGGATGGCTCAGTGGTTAGAGCACCTGATTCCGAAGCAGACGTGCCCAGTTTCGAGTCCTGTACGCGGAAAATACTGATCAGTACATGATGAGTTCCAAATCTGAATAAAACTGGCCTACTGGATGAATTGCCTTTTCTAAACTATACAATTCTTCGTTTATACTGACATATGCAAGTAATTAATGGGCCAGGTGTTTATATCAAGACCGCAAACTTGATTATAGTAATTGTTATCATCACACGCGCAAACTAATGTCTGTTTAGTGATATAAATGTTCATTTCATAATACCACTTCCGCATATAGTGTGGTGTCTGTTCAGTAATGACAGAATGGGGATGGTTAGTTGTACCTTAGGGTCTATATGTATGCAGGATGAGCTCCAACCAATGTAAAAATAGAATAACCAAGTTACATTAGCTAGTATATAACTGTAAATTGTGTGTAGTGTAGTGTGCGGCAGGAGGGCTCAATGGATAGAGCACCAGATTCCGAAGCAGTCGTACCCAGGTTCCAGTCCTGTACGCGCCATTACTGGCCAGTACATGATGAGTTCCCAATAAGGTCATAACTGGTCTACTGGATGGATTGCCTTTTCTACACTATACAATTCTTAGTTTATACTGACATATGTTAGTTATTAATGGGTCAGGTGTTTATATCAAGACCGCAAACTTGATTATAATAATTTTTATCATCACCCGCGCAACCAATGTTCGTTTAGTGAAATAAATGTTCATTTCAATACCACTTCCGCATATAGTGTGGTGTCTGTTCAGTAATAACAGATTGGGGATGGTTAGTTGGAACTTTGGGTCTTGTAGAGGCCCTTTGGTCACTACCATAAGGGGGTCTCTTGGATGCCAGGCCCGGAAAATCCATATATGCGGAATTATCATCTATCTTGGAACACTTAAGTTCCTCTGAACTATCTCTTAAGCTACAATCCTTAAGTCCGCTAGCCAACTGCTCTGTATCCTCAGTATTTAATAAACCAGACATGATATTATTAAATTACTTGCAATTTATATATTATATTAAATAATAAAGCTTACCCGGATACGCTGATATCCACAGGATACTGAATCGGAATGATTGAGACCTTAAAACAAATATACCCTTTAAATACCCAAAGCAAATTTGTGGTTCTTTTCGCTAATAATTAAAAAGAACAATCGACAATAAGATTATAATGTTTTATTCACAAAGAGTCGGAGATGGAACCACGCAGTGTCCCGCTTGTGCAATTCAGCAACTCAGATCAAAACTCTCCAACTTTCCTTGGACGAGACATGTCCAAAACTTCGACAAAATGAACAAAAGGACTTCCAAAAAAATTACAATATGTTTCAAAAATTACAATATTGTTTTACAAAACCAGCGATAACAACAAATGTCCAAAAATAAAAATTTATTTATTTTTATATGAGAGGTTAATTGGCGTCTAATAATTAATTTTAACTCTACAGTCTAAATGTATAGCGGATGTGCGCCACCTAAAGGAAAAATAGACTAACCAAGTTACATTAGTTAGCATATAACTGAAAGTTGTGTGTAATGTAGTCTGCGGCGGCATGGCTCAGTGGTTAGAGCATCAGATTCCGAAGCAGACGTGCCCAGGTTCGAGTCGTGTCCGCGGCAAATTCTAGCCAGTACATTATGAGTTCCCAAATAGGACATAACTGGTCTACAAGATGAATTGCCTTTTTTACACGATACAATTCTTAGTTTATACTGAAATATGTAAGTAATTAATGGGTGAGGTGCTTATATGAAGACCACAACCTTGATTATAATAATTGTTATCATCACCCGCGCAACCAATGTTCCTTTCATTATATAAATGTTGATCTCAATACCACTTCCCAATATAGTGTGGTGTCTATTTAATAATGAAAGATTGGGGATAGTTCGTCTGAAATTTGGGTCTAAATGTATGCTGGATGAGCTCCACGTAAAGGAAAAATGGACTAACGAAGTTACATTAATTAATATATAACTGATAATTTTGTGTGGTTTAGTGTATGTCAGGATGACCCAGTGGTTAGAGCACCAGATTCCGAAGCAGATGTGCCTAGGTTCGAGTCCTGGCCACGGCAAATTCTGGCCAGTACATGATGAGTTCTCAGTAAGGACAAAACTGGTCTACTGGATGGATTGCCTTTTCTTCACTATACAATTCTTAGTTTATACTGACATATGTAAGTAATTAATGGTGTTGAGGCCCCTAACCTATTCGTGTCTGTAAGCCCCATAGATGCCAGATCGCTGGAAGTCCTAAAATTCACAGTAGAGTCTGATATGCTTATATTATTGCTTGTGTCATCTAAATTCAATTCCGCTATGTCCTGCACTAACCTACTTGTGTCCTCGAATTTAATATCAGTATCCATGATCAAATGTTATAATAATTAAATTGACATTTACTTATGGCAGTGGGAAGGTGAAAGTTGGAAAGCTATACTTTCAGCAATAATCTGTTTTGGTATGTACGTGACCCCCAAATAAATTCAATTATACCTGTTCCAAGGCTCCTCTTCAGTGTTATTTTATATCAGAACACAAGGCAAGTGATGGAAGAGTTTATTGTATAATATTGTAATCGTTTATTATGGAAAGAAATGTTAAAATGCAGCAGACCAAAATTACAATAACAGACAGGAAGCGAGATACTCAAAAACTGAAAATAGCGCACAATTTTAAAAATCAAGTATTTAAACACAGAATGTTCTGAAAAATAAAAAGAAAAAATTCTTTTTAAATAAAGTTGTTACAATCAGCTATGGTGGTTTAAATTTATCATTCAAGGTCATTTTACATAAGGCGGAGGGTTTAACATCCTCCACATACACCATCTTTAAAAAAAAGAAGAACGACTAATAATAGACGTAATCATAATTCTTCGACTGACGATGTATTCTTCCAGAACGAGTTGTGCATACTGGCGCCCCTGACGTCGTCATCTCGTCCGGTACAACATTCGCTGGTTCTTCAAAATCATCTGGTATCGACATATAGTTTTCATGCTGTGATTCAGTAGAATAAGATTTTGCTATGTTAGACAACGGTTCTTCAGAGTACTGCATTTCATTATGTGCCTGCATGATGGGATTGCACACCTCAGATTCGCCCATGGAACGGTCATTCGACACATCTTTTAATTCGGTCACACCGTCAATCCAGATAAACTGGGGAATACAGCGATCCAACGTAACACAATCCTCAATGCCATTTATTTCTATGATGACATTCTTGTCAGTCATCCTCTTGACCTTGTATGGTCCTTTATAAAATGAGCTCATGCCGTTCTTCCTATTTTCATTAATAATATACACATGCGAAGCCGATTTTAGATCCGAGAACACATAGAATTTGGTTTTTGCTTTTCTAGTCTTGGTCGGAGTTTCTATTAGAAGATCTCCAGGCAAACTTAATGGTTCTCCATAAACCAGTTCTGCTATTGAAGTACCTAATTGTGCCCTATATCTGTTGCGCATGGCGAGTAGTACTATAGAAAGATCGTGTATCCAGCTTGTTCCACTAGTACACCTTAATGCAGCTTTCAGTTCACGATGTAGCCTTTCTACCATCCCATTCGCTCGTGGGTTATACGCGCTAGTATGTATTATAGTGGTTCCCATGATGTTGAGGGATCTTACGAAAAGCTCTGACATAAATTGACTACCGCGATCACTGGTGACCTTTTCCGGAACGCCATAACGCGATATCCAATTATGTAGAAACGCGAACAATACTTCTTGCGCTGTCATGTCTTTTAAAATCGCCACTTCAAATTGACGACTAAATCTATCTACCATAGTCAGCAAGTATTTGTTTCCGTTTACTTCAGGCATCTCAACAATGTCTATGTGTACGTGTCTGAACCGTCCATTTGGTATTCCAATGTTCTTTATCTCGGTTCTGGTATGTCTCCACACCTTACACGTTTGACACTTGGCACAGGCTCTTACCCATACCCGTATATCTTTAGACATATGTGGCCATACGTATCTGTCGTTGATCAATCGTATGGTGGCTTTAATGGATGGATGACCCATGTTATGCAATACTTGGATAATCTTGGCCCGTAACTCCAATGGCACATATGGTCGTGGTTGACTTCTAGATGTTTCGCATAACAACCACTTACCACTTATGAGCTTACGAACATATCCTGGTCTTTTGGATAATACTAATGTAAAGGGATCCGATCCTTGCGCTTCCTCGATTTGACTAACGAAATCGTTCATTGATTCATCTAAATTTTTTAATGGACCTTAAAATATCAGCTCGACATCAGCTTCATTCGGTCGGCTAAGTGCATCGGCCACCACATTCTCCTTACCAGCAATATGAGACACAGTGAAATCGAACTCGGCTAACCGTGTTATTTGGGAATTTACTCTACGAGAGTAATTAAGCCTAGCTGTTTTACCAAGTATGCTAATCAATGGCTTATGATCGGTCAATAACTTAAACTTGTGACCATCTAAGTAATGCTCGAAGTGTAGCACTGCAGCATACACTGCTAGAAGCTCTTTACCAAACGTATCATAACGTTTTTCTCGATCATTAAGCTTACGGCTATAAAACCCAATCGGTCTTACTATGTCCTGATCTCTTTGCTGTAGCACTGCCCCTAATGCAACATCTGAGGCATCTGTGATTAGTTCGGAAGGTTTGTCCCAATCTACAGGTGCTAATGTGGTTACGTCACTTAACATATCCTTGGCCTTTTGGAAATTTTCTCGGTCTTCTTGACTCAAGATGATAGGCCAAGACTTCTTGATCGTGCTCTTTTCACGAGTGAGATGGTTTGTTAACGATCCAAGAATTCCGGCTAGACCTGGAATGAATCGACGATAATAGCTGATCATGCCCAAGAACCTTCGCAACTGGCGTACGGTTCGGGGTTCCGTTACGTCCTTTATGGCTTGGACCTTATCTTCCAAAGGTTTAATTCCGTCTTTGGAAAGTATATGACCAAGGTATTTCACTGAAGAGCAACCTATATTACTCTTATTAGGTTTGACCACTAATCCATATTGTTCCAGCCTGGTCAAAACCGTTTCCAAATGCGTACGATGTTCATTTCCTGAGCGACTGAAAATAATTATGTCGTCTATATATACTCTCGCAAATGGACAATTCTGAAGGATTTCTTCAGCCAAACGCTGGAATGTCTGACTGGCATTTTTCAAACCAAAAGGCATTCGAAGAAATTCATGCGATCCCCCTCCTGGAAATCTGACTGCGGTGAGTGGTATCGAACTTTCTTCCATTGGTACCTGATAGTACGCTTTCTGGAGATCTAAAGTTGAATAAACCTCATATCCCATTATATCTCGGAGCAAAGTACTCTGGTGAGGGAGAGGATAAGAATCACCCTTCGTCACTGAGTTTAATAGACGATAATTCCCACAAACCCTCCATTGACCCGGTTCAGGTTTGGGAACTACCACTATTGGGGAAGCAAAATTGGAATTTGACCTTCTACAAATCCCTCTCTTTGCGCAATTGGTGAAATTCTGACAAAGCAACTTGTTGCTTGTGTTGTGCCAATGGTTGAGCCTTTGGTGAACAAGGCAACGGAGCCACCAATTCTATTTGGTGTTCTACTCCTGTCTTCAGACCTATCCTTTTGGCACTGAAAGGTTGAAACACTGCTAGGTGCTTCTCGATTATATCGGCAAAGTCATGTGCGACTGATGGACGAGGTAAGAGGACTGTTCTAACTGCCGATGTGTTAGAATCAGTAGGTGTTGCTATCCCTACGCCTTCTGCGATAGTCCTAGCCTTGGGGTCTAATGTCAGATTGAAATGTGTCAAGAAAACCATGCCAATGATATGGTCCTTGACATCGGCTACTAGAAAATTCCATCGGAAGGAAGATTTCTGGCCTAATGTTACCGACATTTCTTTCATCCCTTTTACTTCAATCGGACTACCGTTAGCGGCCCATAGTAGATGATCAAATGTGGGGCAATCTGCTTCCACCACGTCTGACCTAACTATGCTTACCTCAGCACCCGTATCGATAAGAAATTCTAATCCAGATAAGTCACCCTTAATAATAAACTTGTTGCTGGACAATCCGGCAATGTTTTCCAGATCTCCGCTTAGTGAGAATCGGACTCTCTTGCCTTCTATCTCGGTGCTATTTGCTCTAGTCGCATCTTTAGCTTTGAGTATGCCTTTTAAAGGCATATCTGGGAGCCTTTGCAATGGAACCCCCCCTACGGCTCCTACTAGCGAGGGTTTTGTCCTTTTCCCGGTGATGGATTTCTCTCAACCGGTTTTGTGCTTCCTTTCCATCTGGGTCCACCTAATCGCGGGTAAATACAATTCTCACCTTGGCACTTCGCACTGCGTCCGTATTCGCAATGTGCCTTACACCATCCGCGAGGCCCTTCGAAGCGTTGACGCGAGTGACTCCCTCGACGTCTATTATACTTATCCTGACTCTGAAGTTGTGCAATATCACTACGCAAGCTAGAAACTTCTCTACATAAGAAACGCAAGGTTTCTTGTATAGTCAGGTTGTTTTCGGTATCTGCCCTGACTGGCTGCATCGTTACAGAATCTGCTATTACAGCATGTACTTTTGGTTCTTGCTGTTTATACACGCCGTCTAACCCTCTGAGTTTTGTTGGCCAATCTATGCTCATTGTGTCAAATACTTCCAATGTTGTTCTGAGCCTAATTGGTAGCTCAGCTGTAAAAATAGAGTTGACTACATCTCTAGATATATTCAACCTGGAAGCTTTTGTGCAAAGGCGTTCAGAAAATTCGGACGGTAGTTGACGCCCCATTTTTTAAGCGTAAAAGTTCGCACATTTGCGCTGATCTTCCAGGCTGATATCTCTGTTGAATTTCAGCCATTAATAACTCAAATGCATTGTACGGCTTTTCTTCCACAGTTCTGTCTCTGAAATTTTCCAAGGAATTTCGGAAATTTTCAGGCAATGTCATCCATGCTGCAACAAATTTCTCCATATGGCTCACGATATTATAAGCAATGAATATCATTTGGGCATCACTTATCCAACTTGAATGGTTTTCTGATTTATACTGTGGTAGACTTAATATTCTTGATCCTGGCGTGGTCGCCAAATTTCGTGGAGGCCCCTAACCTATTCGAGTCTGAAAGCCCCATAGATGCCAGATCGCTGGAAGTCCTAAAATTTACAGTAGAGTCTGATAGGCTTATATGATTATTTTCGTTACTTAAGTTCAAGTCCGCTATATCCTGCACTAACCTACTTGTGTTCTCAAATTTAATATCGATATCCATGAATATACGAGATAACAATTAAATCGACACTCACAGTTAGGCAATCGGAAAGTGAAAGTCGGAAGCTGTTCCGCATCGTAATTTATCTAGAGAAATGAAATACTTGAACCAAAGATACGAACAATTATACATGTTCCTAGGCTCCTGTTCTTTTCTGTTTTATATTACAACAAAAAGGCAATTGATGGAGCAATATATTTGTTAATGAAATAATCGTTTAACCAAGAAATTGTGAAAATGCAGCAGACCAAAATTTACAACACCAGACAAGGAGCGAGATACTCAAAAACTGAAAATAGCGCACAATTTTAAAAACAAGTATGTAAACAAAGAATGTTCTGGAACATAAAAAGAAAAAATTCTTTTGAAATAAAGTTCGTTACAATCAGCCTATGGTGGTTTAAATTTATCAGTCAATGTTATTTTACATAAGGCTGAGGATTTAACATCCTCTACAATTATAATAATTGTTATCATCACCCGCGCAACCAATTCTCCCTTCACTATATAAATGTTGATCTCAATACCACTTCCCCATATACTCTGGTGTCTGTTCAGTAATGACAGATTGGGGATGGTTCGTTTGAACTTTGGGTCTAAATGTATGCCGGATGAGCTCTACGTAAAGGAAAAATGCACTAACGAAGTTACATTAGTTAGTATATAACTGAAGTTTTTGTGTAGTTTAGCATGCGGCAGGATCGCTCAGTGGTTAGAGCACCAGATTCCGAAGCAGACGTGCCCAGGTTCAAATCCTGTCCGCGGCAAATTCTGGCCAGTACACGATGAGTTTCCAATAAGAATAAAACTGGTCTACTGGATGAATTGCTTTTTCTACACTATACAATTCTTAGTTTATACTGATATATGTAAGTAATTAATGGTTCAGGTGTTTATATCAAGACCGCAAACTCGATTATAATAATTTTTTTCATCACCCGCGCAACCAATGTTCGTTTAATGATATAAATGTTTATTTCAATACCACTTCCCTATATTGAGTGGAGTCTGTTCAGTAATGACAAATTGCGGATGGTTAGTATGAACTTTAGGTCTAAATGTATGGCGGATGAGCTCCACCTAAAGGAAAGATACGCTAACCAAGTTACATTTGTTAGTATATAACTGAACATTGTGTATAGTGAAGTGTGCGGCAGGATGGCTCAGTGGTTAGAGCACCAGGTTCCGAAGCAGATGTACCTAGGTTAGAGTACTTTACACGGCAAATGCTGGCCAGTACATGCTGAGTTCTCAATAAGTACAAAACTCGTCTACAGGATAAATTGCCATTTCTACAACATATAATTCTTAATTTATACTGGCATATGTAAGTAATTAATGGGTGATGTTTTTATATCAAGAACGCAACCTTGATTATTATAATTGTAATCATCACCCGCGCAACCAATGTTCGTTTAATTATATTATGTTCATTTAAATACCACTTACCCATATATTGTGGTGTCTGTTCAGTAATAACAGATTGGTGATGGTTAGTTGGAACTTTAGATCTAAATGTATGGCGGATGAGCTCCACCTAAAGGCAAAATAGAATAACCAAGTTACATTAGCTAGTATATAACTGTAAATTGTGTGTAGTGTAGTGTGCGGCGTGATGGCTCGGTGGCAGCAGATTCCGAAGCAGATGTACCCAGGTTCAAGTCCTGTCCGTGGCAAATTCTAACCAGTACATGATGAGTTCACAGTAAGGACAAAACTGTTCTACTGGAAGAATTGCCTTTTCTACACCATACAATTCTTGGTTTATTCTGACATATGTAAGTAATTAATGGGTCAGGTGTTTATATCAAGGCCCCAAACTTGATTATAATAATTGTTATCATCACCCGCGCAACCAATGTTCGTTTAATTATATAAATGTTGATCTCAATACCACTTCCCCATATAGTGTGGTGTCTGTTCAATATTGACAGATTAGGGTCAAAATTTATGCCGGATGAGCTTCATGTAAAGGAAAAATGGACTAACGAAGTTATATTAATTAGTATATAACTGATAATTTTGTGTAGTTTAGTGTGCGGCAGGATGGCTCAGTGGTTAGAACACCAGATTCCGAAGCAGGCGTGCCCAGGTTCGAGTCCTGTACGCCGCAAATACTGGCTAGTACATGATGAGTTCCCAATATGAATAAAACTGGTCTACTGGATGAATTGCCTTTTCTACACTATACAATTCTTAGTTTATACTGACATATGTTAGTAATTAATGGGTCAGGTGTTCTATATCAAGACCGCAACCTTGATTATAATAATTGTTATCACCACCCGCGCAACCAATGTTCGTTTAATTATATAAATGTTCATTTCAATACCACTTCCCCATGTAATGTGGTGTCTTTTCAGTAATGACAGATTGGGGATGGTTAGTTTGAACTTTGGGTCTAAATGGATGCCGATACGAGCTCCACCTAAAGGAAAAATTGACTAATCAAGTTACATTAGTTAGTATATAACTGAAAATTGTGTGCAGTTTAGTGTGCGGCAGGATGGCTCAGTGGTTAGAGCACCAGATTCCGAAGCAGACGTGCCCAGGTTCGTATCCTGTCCGCGGCAAATTCTGGCCAGTACTGATGAGTTCCCAATAAGGACGAAACCGGTCTACTGGATGAATTGCCTTTTCTACACTATACAATTCTTAGTTTATACTGACATATGTAAGTAATTAATGGGTGAGGTGTTTATATGAAGACCGGAATCTTGATTATAATAATTGTTATCATCACCCGCACAACCGTTTAATTATATAAATGTTCATTTCATTACCACTTCCCAATTTAGTGTGTTGTCTGTTCAGTAATGACAGATTGGGCATGTTTAGTTTGAAATTTTTGTCTAAATGTATGCCGAATGAGCTACACGTAAAGGAAAAATAGACTAACGAAGTTGCATTTGTTAGTATATTACTGATAATTTTGTGTAGTTTAGTGTACGGCAGGATTGCTCAGTCGTTCAGTCTCTCAGATTCCGAAGCAGGCGTGCCCAGGTTCGAGGTCCTGTCCGCCCGGCAAATTCTGGCCAGTACATAGTAGTTCCCAATAGGGACAAATCGTTTTACTGCGCCGAATTACCTTATCTACCTACCGCCTGTTTATACTGACCTTATATAAATAATAAATGGATTCAGAAGTTTATATCTCAAGAGCGCAACCTTGATTATAATCAATGGGTCAGGTGTTTATATCAAGACCGCAACCTTGATAATAATAATTGTTGTCATCAGCCGCGCAACCAATGTTCGTTTAATTATATAAATGTTGGTCTCAATACCACTTCTCCATATAGTGTGATGTCTCTTCAGTAATGACAAATTGGGCATGGTTCGTTTGAACTTTGGGTATAAATGTATGCCGGATGAGCTCCACCTAAAGGAAAAATAGACTAACCAAGTTACATTAGTTACTATATAACTGAAAATTGTGTAAAGTGTAGTGGGCGGCAGGATGGCTCAGTCGTTAGAACACCAGATTCCGAAGCAGACGTGCCAGGTTCGAGTCCTGTCCGCGGCAAATTCTGGCCAGTACTATGAGTGAGTTCCCAATAAGGACGAAACCGGTCTACTGCATGAATTGCCTTTTCTACACTATACAATTCTTAGTTTATACTGACATATGTAAGTAATAAATGGGTCAGGTGTTTATATCAAAGCGCACCGGGGTCGGGCAACCGTTGACCTTATAAAGTAATTGTTATCACCACCCGCGCAACCACAGTTCGTTTACTTATATAAATGTTCATTTCAATACCACTTCCCCATGTAGTGTGGTGTCTGTTCAGTAATGACAGATTGGGGATGGTTAGTTGGAACTTTGGGTCTAAATGGATGCCGGATGAGCTCCACCTAAAGGAAAAATTGACTAACCAAGTTACATTTGTTAGTATATAACTGAAAATTGTGTGTAGTGTTGTGTGCGGCAGGATGGCTCAGTGGTTAGAGCACCAGATTCCGAAGCAGACGTGCCCAGGTGTGAGTCCTGTCCGCGGCAAATTCTGGCCAGTACATGATGAGTTCCCAATAAGGACGAAACCGGTCTACTGGATGAATTGCCTTTTCTACACTATACAATTCTTAGTTTATACTGACATATTTAAGTAATTAATGGGTCAGGTGTTTATATCAAGGCCGCAACCTTGATTATAATAATTGTTATCACCACACGCGCAACCAATGTTCGTTTAATTATATAAATGTCTTGGATACTCTTTGAATGCTCAAAAGCACACAGGATCTTATTACCATAAATTTGTGAGACGACTCTGCTCGAATATATGGATTTTGCGCTGTTTTGAACTCATTCACGAAATAACTAGTTTCTCAGTACTCTAATTTTCAGTTTTTACATCAGAGGACGTAACTGTTTATCAAATTCGAGAAATCGTTAAATGCTGGATTACCTTACTACAACTAATACACAGTTTTCATCTGGAGCTATTTAACCAATTAAATCTGATGTCTAGAATCTAGTGATTAATTAAGAATAAATTCACAATGATTGGACGATACACTATTCATTTACAGCCCGCACATAACTCCGAATGTCATAGTTTTGCGACAGTAAAGCATCAGTGCATTGTGTTGTTGTAATGCTGTGTAGTAGTTGTAGTAGTAGTAGTAGTTTGCCAGCTTTAATATTTTAAAATTCGTGTTTTCTGCAATTTTTGTTTTCATCGGTTTGATTTAGAAATAATTTGTGCACACAATACATTTTCTTCGCGTTCTATTTTTTTGTATCATTTCCTAATATATAAAATTCTGAACAGGGGTCCATAGTAATTGGACTACTTCGTCACTCCGCTCGGTAGCTGTATTGATAAAGTCGCATTGTCATTTATTTTGCGTGTTTTAGCTTGAATTTTACAAGGAGACCCGTGTAGCTCGGTTTTTCTATTTTTAATGTATATATTTACCTCTACGCCTGATCAAACGCTTCTGTAATCAAATATTTATTTATATCTGAGCGGAAACTATGGCCGACTTGCTTTTCCAATTGATGTCTAGATTCGTGACTCTGATACAATGAAGCATGAACATGTAATGGTGTAAAACTATGTATGTTGATGTTCAGATGTCTGAAGCAACAAACTCGTGTTCGTTACGTTTATTGGTTTACTTTTTGTTCAATATTCAAGTAGTATTAGTTTTTTAAGACTAAAATCCCAAGCTTCTTCTTGCACATAATTTGCTTCGGAAAAATCTCCGTTAGTGTTGCTAAATTGTTTTTCATATCTTTACATGTTTTATGTCAACCAGGCGGATCATTTAAAAAAAATTTCCTCTATATTTGTTGAAAAAAAATAGTAACGATTAAAAGTGAACTGAAATGAGAGGATAGGGAGGGGTTGTGGCTGATTCGTTATTTGTGGACAAAGTGTTTGGTAAAATATAATTTAAATTGAAACTGTCAACAGGTAAACACATTTATCAAGGTTTTAATGAAATGTAAACAAATTCCTGTCTTGTTCGTATGTGTTTACATACATATAAATGTAAAAAAATGACCGCGTTTTCGATTCATTTATCTCTTCTGTAGAATTATTACATTTTCGTACTTCTCAGCGCTTTGAGACAAACCCATTAAATTTGCATAATATTTCGGTATACATGCAGCAAAATATGAAGGTTAGATTATTAATTTCATTAAATATAACATCTTATATTTATTGTAATATGAAAAAGTTTGAACTGGCATTGATCTGTCTCTTGACAATCAAGCATTGACGCCTAATGAAAATCTGTAATAGTTTCCAAACTCAACACATTTTTTTCTGGGGAACAAAGACGCGAAATAATAGCTCGTGAGTTATCTCTGCTATTTGCCTCTAGCTACGCGGCATATAAGAATTAATACTGGTTTAATGTTGCTAGTAAGCTAAAAATAGCATTGATGAATAACAACCTCTGCAATTGTGTGCTCAAATCCGGCATAAATAGCAGTACTCCTGCTGCCATTAGTTTACGGTCGCCTCCTGTATTTAAGCGCAGCTCGCCTCACCGCACTCGGCATTGTTAGCGAATAGATGGCTACTCGATCATGTTACAAGTTTAATTCTGAACCTCGTACTGTTTATAATGCATCAGAGAAATTTCGTCCTAATGGGAATTACGTGGCGTCTGAAATTTACGGTCCATCTTGGATACTGTTTGAATGCTCAAAAGCACACAGGAGCTTATTGCCATAATTTGGTGAAAAAACTCTGCTCGAATAAGTTGATACTGCGCTGTTTTGAACTCATTCATGAAATAACAAGTGTCTCAGTCAACTAATTTTCTCTTTTTACACCAGAGGAGATCACTGTTTATCAAATTCTAGAAATCATTAAATGCTGGAGTACGTAACTACAAATAAAACACAGTTTTCGTCTGCTCTTTTAGGATGCCATGCTTAATATTAGTGTTATTGCAAAAATCTTTCATATTGTAGAAGTCTATTACATTAATTCATTCGCTTGTATTAGCGATATTAGCAGTCTTTCTTCACCGTTGCACTTTTTTAATAAAATTTACGCTTAGGATTTGCAGTGATTTCAATTAAGCATTTCAGTTATCCTCCATTACGATCAATGTAGGGCATTAAAATATATTGCATACATTTTTTGATATTCTGTGACTATTTATTTATATAAAGTCAGTCTATAAATTTCTCTAACATTTAAACTTTTTATTTCATAATTATATTTTTTAGGATAAAGATAGTATGCTTAACAGTCTATTATCGAAATGCGAAAGTTACAGTAAAGCTAAGAGCATTGGATCAGTATTTCAGTCTCCAACCAAAAGTTCAAAATCTGACTTCGATCCTGGAGAGTAAGTTTTGCATTTATAATAAATTCTAGTCATCGACATCGTCATAATGAACAAGAGGAAGATGATGAACTAATGGCTGAAAACAAGGAACTAGTATCGACTATATCACGATTTGATGTTTCACCATGGTATGTTAAAGGGGGCGAAATGAGAGACTATCAAATTCGCGGTCTCAACTGGATGATCCAATTAAACTTGGATAAAACAAACGGTATTCTTGCAGACGAAATGGGTCTGGGTAAAACCTTGCAGACAATCTCGTTATTAGGATTCATGAAGCACTATCAAAACAAACCAGGACCACACATCGTTATTGTTCCAAAGTCAACTTTGTCAAATTGGATGAATGAGTTCAAGAAGTGGGTTCCTTCCTTGAAATCAGTTTGCCTTATTGGAAATCAAGAAGAAAGAGTGAGTTTGCGTTTTTTAATTATTTGTGTGTTAAATCATATTAAATCTGTTACAGGGTCTTTTCCTTCAATGGGACTAAGGAAATCTTTCAAACCGGATTTGGAAGACGGGAATGGGCCTATAGTAGAGAAGATAAACTAAATGGACGACTGAGCTATAGGATGATGAAGCAATTTTCGGTGGTTCAGCAGGCGTTAATCATTACTTAGCCTGACCACTGTGCCTTTCAAGCCGCGTACTCTAGGCACTTTTTCTTCCTATGCCAATTTATGTTGCTTGTTTATTCTTCTCTTTAAATGGAGCTAATTTTGTATCACTTTCAAACTGAAGTCCAATTGGCCACCTCCAGATCTACCATTATAGAACGGACATCATACCACTTAAAAATGGTAGTAAATTATAATATTATAGAAATAGTTTAGTATATATAATACTAGTTCGAAATAAATCGCGATGCACACACAGGCTATATATATATTGACAGGATTTTCATGTATGCTTTCTAGTAAAAATTATAATTGCAAGAGAAAAAATGAAGCCCATTAACTAGGCAGGTTTCATCCTTATTTTGCACTCGTGAAGTAATGGCCAGAATTCCCGGGTGTGTGATTTTACTTATAGCCCGTTTGATTTAGTCCTGGCACACATCCACTATTTAACTGAATTTGCGGGTGGGCGTACATTTCTATCCAGACCATAAATTGATCGAAAATAAATATCTCCTGGTTCAATCGCTGAAGCGGGAATTTATCAAAATCTTGGTATGTGCCCAATAAAGACGAAGTCGATTAAGCTGCTAAGTTGCATTTAGTGTTTTATGCTATGCTTATTTTATGCAGACAATATATTTATATATGTATAAAGTATATTATTTTCCTCTCACATCATTTAACTTCCGCAAATTTATAAGCCGACTTCATTGAGGATTAGGATCGAACTTTTCAGGCTTCCGGGCCTGGATCAAATGAAAACCAAATTGGGAATCATGTTTTCTTCATTGTGCTATCGCTACCCACTGTACCGTTCAATTATATTGGGTAAAATTGAATTTAATCGCTCATTTATATTAGTTTTGTTGAGATCACATATATTTTTAATTTTCTAGACAGCATTCTAAATTTTGAATTTAGCCATGAGTAGTATATTTATACTAACGCATGCCGAGGATTGTTTTTTACGCCAAGTTAGTTGAGAAGAATAATATAAATGTTATCCATTTAGTTGCTTTTAATTTGGACTATTTAAGGCATATTTTTACGTTTGATTTGTCAATGAATATTTTATTATTTATGTATTAACATGCAGTTTGAGGAAAACTAGCCTGTGTCACGTTTTATGTATTATTTACGTGATATTAAGCCAGTATTGTCGCATTATTTTTTTTAAATTTTAGGCTGCTACAATCCGGGATGAGATAATGACAGGGGATTGGGATGTCATAGTAACAAGTTATGAAATGTGCATCAAAGAGAATGCAGTGCTAAGACGTTTTAACTTCATTTACTTGGTTATCGACGAGGCTCATCGCATCAAAAATGAAAAGTCCCTACTGTCCGGTATTGTTCGTCAGTTTAAATCACAGCATCGACTTCTTATTACCAGTACACCCTCGCAGAACAACTTACATGAGTTGTGGGCACTTTTTAATTTTCTGATGCCCGAATGTTTCACTGTGCTGAAACCTTTGATGAACTATTTAACAGCTCATCAGTGAATGAGAAAGATCTCGTGTCACGATTGCATTCGGTAGGTATGAAATTTTCTTACATACTATTGTTGGTTTCATCTAAATTTTTGGCATTATGTTTGGCTTTCAGTTGTGAAGCTCTGTAAGAAATACTTATTTCTCGTTTATCGTCATGTTGGTGTATCGTCCCGTAATACGGCATACCTAGTCAGTTTACAGATATCATTTTTTCTAAACCTTTTCATCATAATGTTCAACAATTTCATACTTGTATGTGAGCTTTAGAATAGCACTAGGTCGCTCATTCCTTATAGTCAATAAAAATCAACTAAATAAGTAGTTGGAACTCTTGCTCTATTGCCATACATGAAGAGAGCTTCAATCTATTGATTTATAACACGACTGTTCATGGCAGTAAAAATAGTCAAAATAAGCACTAAGAAGGCAATTACCAATGGATATGTTTAAAAAGAGATAGCTACTTAACTAAATTTAATATAATATTGCGCAGAGTTCCCAACCAAGATCTGGGATGAGAACGTGGACGAGCTGAAACTACACGACTTATTGTTGACGTATATGAATTTGTTACCGAGATCAAATTAAATGATCCTTGCTATTATAAATGTTTTACCATCGATTTAACATGTTCGTGCTAATTTTTTTCTTATTTTCTTACTCAATGTGAAGGTTTTACGTCCATTCTTGTTGAGACGTATCAAGGCTGACGTTGAGAAGCGACATCCGCCAAAGAAAGAAGTAAAGATTTACATTGGTTTATCAAAAATGCAGCGTGAAATTTACACCAAGCTACTTTTAAAGGTAAGTTAATTTTCGTTATTTTTGTCTTTCTATAACAGGTGGGAGGCTAGCAATAACGGAAACACTATTGCACACAATAATAAGCGTTCATAAGATTTATTTAGCATAATTAACGGAGTACTGAGATTTATTCCGATAAATGAAACTAGTCTGCCATTATGTTGACAGTTAGTGTCTTATTCATTTGCTTCCCCATGCGGTGTAAAGCTTAATCATTTCAATTAAGTATACTAAGAACTACTTGCGCGCGAATTGCATACGTATCAAACATGTTCCGACGTGAATCCCTAGTGTATTGCAGACTAGATACGTCTCTAAATACAAGGAAAGCTCAATATTCACATTAAACATATTCGGGCGCCATAAATTTAAGCAAGATTTTAGCTCCGTTTAGTGGCACGGTAGAGCAGTGCATGTGTGCCCTGATTGTTGGTAAACTGAGTTGGCTTTTATATGTGATGCCTCTCATCGTGAATAAACTAGGTTACTTGCTTTACTTTAGTGTAATGCAGCTAAATCCCACGGAGGAACATGCTGGCTTAATGGGCGCCTCGATGAATATCTTGAGATTATTGCTAACCGTTTCACTCAAATAATACATTGTGCTGGATTATAGACAATCTAAATATGCTTTATTCAAGAAACTATTTAGCATGCTAAATCGTGTTGTGGTACACGGGTTGCAATCGGTTGTAGTAAGATTGAATCTTGCAGAAGTTTTTTTGCATTCGATGAGCTAGGTATAAATCGATGCATGTTTTCTTGTTGTGTTTGTCTGCATCGTGATTGTCAGGACATTGATACGCTTAACGCTACCAGTGCTGCAGCAAATAAAGTGAGTTTGTTGAACATTCTGATGCAGCTGCGCAAGTGTTGCAACCACCCATATCTGTTCCACGGTGTGGAACCGGGACCACCTTACACCACGGACGAGCACATTATGAACAATTGCGGCAAGATGGTGCTGCTTGACAAACTGTTAACTAAGCTGAAGCAGCAAGGCTCTCGAGTACTCTTGTTCAGCCAAATGACGCGCATGCCTGATATATTCGAGGACTACTGCCTGTGGAGAGGCCATGATTATTGCCGATTGGATGGTCAGACACCTCATGAAGAGCGTCAGGTAAGTGCTTGATTTTTAAATGTTTTTCGTATCATTCCTATGAAACGCGTAAATTTCTGCACATGTTTCTTTGATAACAATCAGGAACAACTATCATTTACGCATTCGTTTATTAAATATGTTGTACCTATTAAAATGTTAATTTTAATTGTCACGTTTTATGATGCGTTTTGATCTTCTTTGGTCAACATCAGAGCACGATGGTCGATTAAGTAACGATGATTAAACCTAGATATGCAAATGAACTGCAAGCAAAATTCAATATGCGTCTTGTACTACCTCCTAATTTGGCGCACATTATAATGAATTAGAAATATTATTTGCACTATTTCTATTTAGTCATGAACTAAACATTTTTACTGTTTTCACCACATTGAGTTAAGTTACAAGATTAACTAATCAATGCTTGTGGGAGTGGAGAAAATATATATTAAATTATGTTTGTCAAATTCAAATTAGCAGCAGTCTCAGTTTGTTTTATTGTGAATTATGCATTGTTATTCTCCAAGCATGTTTAGTTAACCGCTATGGCTACTACACATCATATTTATTTCTGATTTATCACATGGTTGAGTAAAGTCGACATTAGGCGTCATCATTCTTAGTCCTAATTGTAGCAATGATATGCTTTTTAAAGCCATAAATACCTTTGTTCTGCTGCTAAAGTGATTGTCAGGTAGGTTACGCAATACGAAGACCGCTGTCCTCTTCGTAACTCTTGCATTTCTCATTTATTTCTATCGTTTTCCCTTTATATTAGCAAGAACAGTAGTGTCAAATTCTCAAACAGGCTAGTTTCACATTGTGTTTTCTTGGTACAGCTTCTCTCTATACCATTTTAAAGCAAATTTACTATACTCGGCTCATCCATATTGTGATTACAGACAGAAATACGACAGACTTTGACAATTGATGCTAAAGTGTTATTTTACTACGAGAATAATAAATATGAAAGAAATAATTACAATTGAATAATAATTGCGCGGGTTCTGGTAACAATTATTTAAATCAAGTTTGCGAGCTTGAAGTAAACACGAATCCCATTGTATTTAACTAGTCATCGGACAACATAGCAAAACTACCGCACTAACGTTGCGACTGGCGGTAGTTTTGTTATGTTGTTCGAAGATTGGTTAAATACAATGGGATTGAATTTTACTTCAAGCTCTACTTAATAATTACAATGAATTTAAATGACAAAATACCCATTTAAAACAAATAACTGTTAAGAGTGAGTGCTTTATGAAGGGAAGGATCTAGTTCGGATGGAAATATGTACCCAGATAACACCCGTTAATGAGACAGTTTATACCTCCATGCACACAATTATGTCAAAATCAGTTCTAAGGCAACGCGGCAATGGCAATAAAGATTTCGTTCGCTTTGCACTTGTATTGCTTCGTAAACACCATCACACATCATATGTAACTCTTCCTAACTAAGGAAAGAAAGTTTGTAAGATGATTATACTATAAATGTGCAAAAAAGTTCGCCACTGAACACGATTCGATGCCATGTCGTTCATGAACTAGGCTGCCCACACGAATCCCATCCTGGTGCATGAACGAATCGAATATTGCCTAATTCAAATTTGATTGAATTTACCTATTTATACTTTGTCAAAATCTGTTCACATTGGTTCTAACGCCAGTCTGGCGCTCGCTGAGGAGATATTGCTCTAATGGACAATCAAATTGTAGACCAACGTAAAGCGTGACCGAGCCAGTGCAATTTTTGAGACTTTATTTATTTATCAAATAAGGAACACTTGTTGGCAGATTAAAAAATACGTCCATGAATTTCAGTTTTTCCTATTTATTGTTGGTAACCTATGTGGGCTATGCTAACCAACCAACGATTTTAGAATGCCTCTCAAAGTCTAAGATCTTCGAATCCAAAGGACAAAGTTTCATTAGCGCAATAAAACTGCACGCACATGCATTATGCACACGACTTTTAAGGCGGAGGGATGAAGAGGTCTACTCGCTTTCACGATTCTCATATTCACCCACTCCCTCATATTGCCATGATTTGTAAACTTGTCTACCACGTTCAGGTCTTCATATTGAAGCCACAGATGTGGTGTGATGGGTAGGCAATCCTGTAGAGGTATTTTACATGTATAGGGTGCGAATTTCATACCAAAAGATGGAACAGATACTGTTAATCTTTAGAATAATTATGCAGTATCGTTTGCATAGTCAATATATACTAATCTCGTGTCGATGAGAACTTTGCATTCATCCTGAACCTATGACTACATAGAGTTTATAATGGAATCTAATGCAAAATTAAGCAAATTAGTGGTCATCTTTGAAGGACGCTTCTGTTACTAGTAAAATTGTGCGATAATTCACTGCAGATTCTGACCGCGAACATACGCGTTTCTGCAGAGAACACCTATAATATTTGTTTTAAATGAATAGCATATAACCTTTGGACAGAATATAAAATAAAATATTGTGAACCATTGAGTAAAACACAACTTTGAAGTTTAGAAGGTTACTGTAGAATGACGATATACATGTAATTGTTTAAGTACTTACCTTAAGGTTAAACTATTTTCCATGAAACGCTGTCTTTGCTGGAATCCGGATTCTTCTCTGGTATGTGATTCACGCGATGCGCTAAGACAACGTAAGATTACCGAAGCAAGTTACCTAAATATAGATGATTTCTAGCCTAAACAACGATTGCCGTTTTTAAAGATACGAATTATGTTCGACCCGCTCCAGACAACCGACAAGGTCTCCTCATTTCATTCAGTAGGAAAACAAATAATCGATGCTCACAGATCATGTCGTTATTATTCTTGAAATAAGATCGGAAACAGATCATCAGGCTTCGAATTTTATGTATGTTAAAATTCACTGTTCCGTCTCATTTGGCACATGTTTTATTGTTTTCTTTAGAAGATGTTAATTCGATATGAATTATGATCTTTCCGTTTATGTTAGCTAAATGCTACAAAACGAAATCTCTTTGATCAAATGAACATTGGTGGTGCGGACGGCGATAAAAATTACTTTTAGTCAACGTAGCGATCTTGATATAAAAACCTGACCCATTATATACATACATTTGTCAGTATAAACCAAGCATTTTTATAGTGTCCGCGGCAAATTCTGAGTAGGATGTGATGAGTTCCCAATAAGAACGAAACCGGTCTACTGAATGAATTGCTGATTGTTCCCTATAAAAATGTTTGATTTGTACTGACGAATGTCTGTATATAATGGATCAGGTGTTTATATCATGATTGCAACTTTTATTAAAAATGATTTCTTTGATTATTGCCCTAGCTTTTGATTTGTTTTTTGCAATCATGATAATAGATAATTTTCCTGGCGAATCCTTTACTCTTTTAAGGCCACGTAATGAGAGGTAATACATAGTTTTTACAAATTAAGCAAGAACTTTTTATTCTGAAGTAACTGTGTTATAATTTTGATGATGCGCCCGAAAAAGCAGACGCAAAGCATCGGACGAATATTGCAATCTCCAACACGCAACAAAGCTATACATGAAACAGTTTCGTTTAAAAGGTATTTGAAAACGCTGGATGTTGGTAATTGGAAACATTATTGTCTTTTTTTGTTATGAACGGGCCTGTATTCTTTGCTTTGCAGATCTCTATCGATGAATACAACCGTCCGGGAACTTCGAAATTCTTGTTCATGTTGTCAACACGAGCGGGTGGCTTGGGTATCAATCTTATGACTGCCGACGCAGTTGTCATATATGACTCGGACTGGAATCCTCAGGCAGACTTGCAAGCCATGGACAGAGCGCATCGAATTGGTCAGACGAAGACGGTGCGAGTATTTCGACTGGTAACTGAAAACACTGTTGAAGAGCGCATCACTATGCGGGCCGAAATGAAACTACGTCTCGACAATCTTGTTATTCAGCAGGGTAAACAATATATTCCTACGCAAAAAACCATGTTATTCGTAATTTACTAATAATTTACAATTTAAAATGGTACAGCTGTTATTTATTTTTCGATAGCCATAGCAGAATACCACATTGGATTTTTCATTTGCATGGTTTGGTTGTGTCACTTGAAGGTCTTTTATATCGCGTAGACTTTGGAAATGAACCACTAACTGCCAGCGCCTTAAAAGCTTTGTAAGTCTGTTTGTGCGGTCGGTTTGATTTAGGTTAGTGATAGCTGAGCGATAGGAGATATTGCTCAAGAGAAAAATTTACTAACCGATCGGCTTCTTAAGGCTGAACTTTGATATATCATCAACTTTGAGTCTTTTTTTAAACATCGATTGCAGTGGTCGCGACATTGTTGGAGAAAGTCAACTTTACATCCTGCTCGCCAGGCCACCGAGAAAACAGGTGGATGTCCGAAACTGAAAGACAGGTAGGTCATTTCGTGGCTGGATATTAATATTCGAGATATCGGTAACTTGTTCAGGTCACACCGTACTCTCACTAATCAAGAGAATATTTGATTGGCGAAAATCTGTGGTAGTCTAGCAGAAAACACGTATTATTGGAAAGGCATGGTTAATTCTGACTTAATGGCTTAGGTTCCTCTGAAATCTGTTGAAGATCTACTTAGCCTTTTATGTATAATTTTCTGTAGTTATGAATCATAAATTGCGTCATGTTCTGTTGATTTTATTTTGACAAATTAATGCGATTCGAACAAAATATTTTACATTCTCATATTTAATTTAGACATTCGAATTAAACGTAAATTTAAAAAAAATATATCCCATGGTTATTTAGTTTTATGCATCAGACCTCATGCCAAAATGTCTATTGTTGGTTTTTCGATCTCGATTCTGAAGCTGTTTCCAATATCTTTATATTTAGAGACATATTTTGGTCTCATTCGTAAGTAATATTAGCCAGTATATCCGAAGAAACCACTGTTATAACAAATGAATTATCTCGGATATATATATGATTCATCTAGAGAATTTTATTTTGCCTTGGAAATTTGTATCTTTCTGTTGGTGTTGAATTTATCCAGGCATCCAATATCAGTAGAACAATTGTATATTTGTAAATTTTTAATATTATTTCGAAAAATTAGTATGTTCGTTTGGGGAATGTTTTTGTCAAATTAGTTGTTTTCTCCAGAATACAGGCCTACTCACTCGTTTCTCTACATATTTGAGGAGATTAGACACTATGGGCTTCAAAATATGTTTAATATTCACAAAATGTTCGAAACGCGATTATGTGCAGTTTGCCCATCAAAATGTGCAAATTAATATAGATCTAGTAATGGTACCTATTCAATTGTGATTGATTTTTCTCGCCTCTGCCAGGTCGCCTTGTTGATCAGAAAACAAACCAACTTCAAAAAGATGAAATGTTGGATATGATAAAACACGGCGCATCGTACATTTTCCGATCAAAGGAGAGCGACTTGCTGACAGACGCCGACATTGATTTGATCCTGGCTAAAGGAGAGAAGCGATCAGCTGAGCAAGAGAAGGCATTAGCAGACATGGGCGAAGGCAATCTTTGCCAATTGAAGTGGGACACGTCTATGGAGAATCCAACAGGCAATGGGCTGTCCGTCTATCACTTTCAAGGTGAAGACTACAGAGAAAAACAGGCCCAAGTTGGTGGGCTCATTGTAAGTTTAACATTTGAAATATATCATTTACTTATAACATGCAAATTGTTGAACGTCATTGATTAGATAATACAATTCCACAATGAATGATTGCGAGGGTGGTGGTAACAATTCTTTATTTCAAGTTTGAGATCTTGAAGTAAACACCAATCCCATTGTATTTAACCAGTCGTCGAACAACATAGCAAAACTACCGCCAGTCGCAACGCACGATGTTTAACGGCGATGTAGGATATCTACCGTCGGTCTCGCGCACAGGCGGTATTTTTGCAGTTGTCCGATGATTAGTTAAATACAATGGGATTGGTGTTTAAATCAAGCTCGCAAAATTGGAATGAAGAATCGGTGTTTAGCGTTTGCTCGTTGATATATATCTGAAAGTTGCATACAGTGTGCGACAGGAATGTGCGCGATTGGTGAGTGCCTCAGTTCGAGCCTGTTTTTGCAGAAAATTTTGACACGTACAAGACGAGTGGATGAATCGCATTTGTTACCTAGTCGATGATGTTTTAATTACTGTCATGTATATATACATATATATATATATATATGTATATATTATGCTAGATATATATATATATAGTAGTATATATATATATATATATATATATATTGGATTTCTAATAGCGTCATTCATAAGACCACGAGAATTTGCTCGTGCATAATAATTCAAAAATTGTTAACTTTTAAAAATAGAGATTCCTTATAATTAGGAAATATAGTTGGCCTCTTTAATATATAGTTAAAGAATCTTGGTGCGGCAGAAACTGCAGTATAATCGAAATGGAATGTCCGCCGTCACTGATGGTCCTCCAGAGTTCTAGTGTAGAATCTGCAGCCCTAGGCATTCCTGATATTATCTACATGGCAGACTCGCCAATACATGCTCATGACAAATCGGTTTTGAGTAATTTAAGCATCCGTTGATGTCGCTTATATAAAGTTTTCTTATGTACATTTATCTTCTTAAATCATTATATATGTCCCAAAACAGCCTTTTATTGTATTTGCTTATTTCTGTGCACTTTTTAAAAACTAGGGTTGGATTGAACCTCCGAAGCGTGAACGAAAAGCTAATTATGCAGTGGACGCCTACTTCCGAGATGCGTTGCGTGTCTCCAAGACAAAGGCACCAAAACCGCCTCGACCTCCGAAACAGCCTAAAGTTCAAGACTTCCAATTCTTCCCGCCACGCCTATTTGAATTGCTAGACAAAGAAACTTACGCTTTCCGTAAAAGTATTTGCTACAAGGTTAGACTTTAACTATTTTCATTTATTATTTGTTTAGAAAGTTTGCATATGCACTATAAATAGTCCTAAGGAACGAGATGCTTGCTACTACTTTCGATTTTGTGTACATGGAATGGACGACCGTGTGTCTTACTTCTCACGCACGACTAAGATTATTACTCACAGTTATGCCTAAGCGAAACATTTATCTACAGCTAATGTATTGAAGTTTTGTTTGTCTGTGCCGGACTAGAAAATCGTAGTGCACTTCGTCACTGGATACCTTTCTTCTACTTTGTGGTCAAAGAACCAATAACATGAATAGTAGTGTCCCGTCACGAGAGCGTTGGTCTATCCGTGCCGGGTACAACAGAAAATCTTTTCTGTTTTTCTCTATTTGTTAATATATCTTGGTACGTACAGAATCGAATGATAGCATTATATAAAATTTGGTCGATTCATAAATGCTCTAATTCTACGGGAATAAAACGTAGAGCTAGAATATAGCTGTTCTTAAAGATTCATAATCCGTATTGTCAAAAATGCATAGCAGACAAGTGATATCGTTTGTCTGTCGGATATATCGTGGGGAAAAATACGCATATGTAAATCTGCAATAGTATAGGTAACTTCATATATAAAGTCTTCTACAGTGCGACTTCGAAGCCAGCTCACTATATATAATATATATACCCAGCCTGTAAATTGTACCAAAACAATGGGTGTTGTGTCGGTACTCGGCTTCCCAGTCGGTACATGGTACCAACACAATTGATTTCAAGACACTGAATTTCACCAAAAATTAGAATTCAATCTATTTCTTAACATCTGTTACTCCAGAATATCCATATATTCTGGCCTTCATTTCAACATTCCAAACATGTACACAGGGTTAATATGTACACAAATATGTAGGCTCAATTTCGTGCATGCATGTGAACTTCCATGCGTAAACACGCGTTTATTAATACACGCATGTATGCATGTGTATGAACTTATTGATGCTTTTAATTGTGTGCAAAATTGTTCTAGGTGCCTAGAAATCCAGATGCAGGACCAGCTGGTGAGCGTGAACGTCGTGAAGAGCAGTCACGTATCGACTGTTCTCTGCCGTTATCCGAGATGGAGTTAGCTGAAAAGGAGGAATTGCTAAATCAGGGCTTCATTGGCTGGTCTAAACGCGCCTTCACTCAATTTATCCGAGCGAATGAGAAACATGGCCGCGATGACCTTGAGGCGATTGCGCTTGATGTAGAAGGCAAGGGTACTAAAGAAGTGAAGCGATACGCGCGTGTGTTTTGGTCCCGTTGCAATGAGCTGCAGGATATTGACAAAATTATGTTACAGGTTAGACTTTTCAAATTTATCTGTTAAATCGTCCGTTTGAGCTTGTGCGTTATTTTTATTTTGGAGCGAAAAGTTCAATGAAGTTACGTCCGTAAGTATTTAATTGAAGTTCTAGGACCTGAAATAATCAACATTCCTTTTCATTTGTCATTTGAATTGAGAACTAAATCATGTATTAAAGCATACAATTATCAATACGCCACATTTTCGCCAAAAAGTCGAGTTGAGTGCTGACGAAGCGAAATGCTCATTTTTAACTCTTTTCGATATAACTTGTCAAAAGTTTCTCGCCAATGCAAGTATGTATTAGGTGTTGCGAACCTAGTAACAAATTAGTTCAGTTGCGTCCAGAAGGATAAACCAAAGGCAGCATGAACGGAAAGTATAATCTCATGCACATTCGTTTCGTGCTTACTGGCGACTCATCATTAAGAGCCGGTATTACGCCCTTTCACTACTATATATTTTGGTCAAGATTGTTGGATAATAGGACGGTAAAATCTCCTAGACGATTGTGTAAACTTGCAATAGTGAATCCAACATCATATAAGGTATACGACAATGCGACTTCAGAACTAAATCATGTATTAAAGCATACAATTATCAATACGCCACATTTTCGCCAGAAAGTCAAGTTGAGTTCTGGCGAAACAAAATGCTCATTTTTAACTATTTTGGATATACCTTGTCAAAAGTTTCTAGCCAATGGTAGAAATTACTGACAGGTTTTGACATCCCATGGTCCTCATCATAGCACCAGGAAACCTGAAACCACAACGGATATTGAAGTTAAAATTGCCGTTCTTGCCCTTTTTAGTTTCACACTTACATGAGATATATATATATATATATATATATATATATATATATATATATATCGTATGCAGCTGAAATCGCGGTTTCACATTTTTACTACTGTCTCTTAAATGATGTTACATTCTCATAAATTTCGTTATTTATTAAATCCGAGATCACATGAGGAGTAAGGCATTAGATCTTAAATAGGGTAGTTTTGCTGTTTTAATGAAGTTTATGAGAACGTAAAAACACGGCAGTGGGTATAGTTCAGAGAACTAATATATATATATATATATGTATATATATAGATATAGATATATACAATTTTGTATCAGGTGTTGCGCACCTCGTTATTAATTAGTTCAAATATGACCAGAAGGATAAACAAAAGACAACATGAACATTTTTAGCGTGACTGCATGGATTTTTGAGCCGCAATTTCAATCAGGTTTAATTTATTTGGCTCTACTAAGAAATAAATCTGGCCTGTACCATTAAGCTGAATAGTGGTAATGGTGTGAATCTTGTCGGAACCATCTGAATGCGTCCACCATGCATAGTTTAATGCCTCAAGTAGTGACGGAATACGAGCAGGCGTGCCAAACACGAAAATCACATGTTGGCTGATGAAAGAAAGTGGCCGCTGACTCCACAAAATGCGAGACCCAGGGTAGATGGTGCTCGAACGCATTGGGTGGCAGACCATCAAAGAACTTTATCAACTTGTGTACAAATAATTCATCCCTAATAGAAATGAGCTATCTGGTATGTTCTGAAGCCCTTTAGCAATCTTGATTGATAACATAATTATTCCATGCTGCAACGGTCTTTGAGTAGTATGTATAGGGCCGCCTAATTTGCTTAGGATCATCGTTTTCACTCGCTTCGTGCATTGTCTGAAAATGTTTGTCTACACTTTCAGCTCATGAGACGAGCGAGTGAACTGTGGTGGTGACAAGTAGGTGGCCAGTAATATTGTGATACAAAACGTATTTGAGATATCGCTCACTCGAACACGCCACACTGTCCTCACAAGCAAAAGACCAATAACTATATCCAAATCTTTAGACATTCACTTACAAGCGTGGTTTTTTGAAAGGGTCTGGAGCAATCCGCTTAGATCTTTAGGGGATCTTACTCTGGAGACCTAAATCACCATTTATGTACGCATGCAGTTAAAACTAGTGAATACTTTTTGTCTTACATAGTGATCCTATTATGAATCAGGTTTATCAAGCACACATCACTATCCGACTGAAATATCGGGTACTGCAAAAAGTATAATACGACAATTAAAGCTGCTATTTCAGTTTAATTGAAATATACCAAAAAATGGCCTTATTTGAACTATCTGGCGTAAGCCTGATTTATAATCAAGTTATGCTTTAGCACATAATGTGCTTGTCAATTTATATAATTTAAAAAAAATAGGTGAAATTATAATTATACTTTATTTGTATTTTGATTTTATCCGCGTTTGCCATATATCCATTGTGTTCTGATGATAATCAAAAGGGATCAAAATTCATCAGTATTTTTTAATTGCCGCTAGATTTGAAGTCTTCCAATTTGAGCTGACAATCTTGGTTGAAGTATCTGTGTTCTACATCCACTTAGCCAATAATTGTCAATGAGGATACGAGAGCTCACCTGTTTACCGTCGCGTAATGTCCTGCGTGGCATTTTTCGTTGTCACGTAAATTTTGCCACAGTCGTACAACATGTAATAACCATGCTGGCTAAATCGAGTAGCTCAACTGCAGCACAACAATTATGTTCCCACAATTATTTGTATTCCGATACAAACAGTGGTAGTCTGATAGTTTTGCCAATAGTGCAGGTCGTTGTGGCATCTCATACTAACCATTCTGCCTGTTTGGCGTGGTTGACTTCCTGTAATGAGGATAAGTTGGCCTCCTCGTTTCTATACGCTTTCTTTTGTGCTTCCCTGTTTTTATAGATTGGCCTTTGGAGGAGCTAATTTTGTTGCGATTTGCTCACGCAAGGTTCACAGAAACATCAACTAATTGTTAGCAGAATGAGGGCCTATATATGTGTTGGTGGGTGTTGTAAGGCGAGGGAATAGAGGTAGAACAGAGAAATATTAAATTTAACGTTGAAAAATAGAAATGGAACAGTTTGACAAATTTAGTTAATTAGTGAACAATTTGAATGGAACAGTGAAGTATATTTTTGACGTTTTCTATGTTGTTCCGCTGTTCAAACAGATTGAACGTGGCGAGACGAAGATTCAGCGACGGGCTGCTATTAAGCGTGCCCTCGACGTGAAAATGGCCCGCTATCGTGCTCCGTTCCATCAGTTACGTCTAATCTACGGCACTAATAAGGGCCGCAACTATACGAAAGAAGAGGATCGATTCCTTATTTGCATGCTGCACAAGCTTGGCTTCGACAGGGATTGTGTTTACAATGACTTACGCCTTGCGGTTCGTTTGGCTCCCCAGTTCCGCTTTGACTGGTTCATTCGATCACGCACTGCCATGGTGAGTTATTTTGACGTTTCCGAAAGCTATATTAATACGGCTGCTAATACAAGTCTAATTAATTTGTTTGATATTTCTCATGATCACGTGGCCTTGATTTTTTAACGTATTCGTGATATTCTTTCGTGGGTGGTCGATTAGCATTCTCAGTTCCACAATGATCTTATTGATCCTCATTTCCTCATTTGTCTTTCAATGCGTTAATATCTTCCAGTGCTGGTGTACTCTAATTTACGCATTACTCCTTTAACGTAAGTATGTATACGAGTATTCTGTGATTGTTGTAGATAGCATTAAATTTATCGATGCAACAATAACGTTTTTCGATACGCATTCATAGATTTCTGCATTTTTTGGAATTTCCATCATTATCATCAACATCATCATCATCATGTCCAACCATACAAAAGTGAAAAGTGACTAATTTTTCACTGCTATATAATCATAAGGAGTGAAAAAATTATGTAAGTGAATTTAGACAAATTATTAGTGAGATTTATGAGAGAGAGAAGGAATTACTTGCCACTATGAGTAAATTTATCGGGATAACTCAAAGAAATGAGGCAAACTAAACCTCTCCACTACACCATTATGGCCAAACTAGCATTCGGGCAAGGCGACATCAGCAATACAGCTTCCTTGCGGACTTCACTGTATCACATCTTAAACAAACCAAACCCCACAGCTAACTTTGCCCTACTAAGGAAAGAATGTTACGAAAATGATTCTACTAGACATCTGCTACAAGATCGTCACTGAGCTCAATTCGATGCCATATCGCTAAAGGTTTCTAGCCAAGAATTGATGCGCATGAAGACCCCATCCTGGCAGACGAGTGGGTCCTATATCACCCAATTTAGATGTAAGTGACTTCAATTGTTTCTGCCGTGTCAAAATATACCCACCTTGTTTCTTTGGTGGATGAGAGAACTCTAGCTTTCGCGATCTGTATTCTCACCTCGTTGGACATATTGTCTAAGTTACGGTGCAGTTAGACCGAACTCCAGGCTTCACATGAAACGGGATGATGGCTGTGTCCCTTTGTGGCTCGGCAAAGTTCATGCTACCAATCCCGGGTTGATTAGCTTGGGCCCGCCGGTCGTCAGGTCGGAATTTCTATGGCTTCGAGCTTGTAGTTTTAATTAGATTGATTGCATGTGCTTTCAGATTTTATTAATCCGGAGATAACTATTAGAATCGTTAATACCTCGCACATGAGTCCGAAGCACTTATTAATAAATAGCATCCTTTCAATGTTCCGCTAAACGTTACCACCTGTTTTTGGAGATGAAAGCAGCTGATCAATGATTCAGAGTTCCATGACCATAAAATGTTCCGCAGCTTCCCTAGACTCCATTATGTGCTTTTATGTTTACATGTTTGTATGTATTTATTTATTTACGTATGTGCGTGCATGCATGCGTGTATTTATGAATGATTGCATGCATGTATGTAGGTCGGTATGTAGTTGGTATATATGCTTGTATGTATGTGGCAAATTCTGGACAGTATGTTGGGAAGTTCCTAATAACGAAAAAACCACTCTAATGAATGAATTGCCTTTTCTACACTGTACAATACTTAGTTTCTACTGACAAGTATGTGTTCATAAGATGTTGGATGTTTATATTTAAAATCGCGACCTTTTTTAAATTAATTCTTATCGACGCCTGCACAACCGTTGTTTGTTTACTTATTAATTGCGTTTATTTGTTTGTTTAACTTGTGCGTGCACTTGGTAAAGGAATTACAACGACGATGCAGCACTCTCATCATGCTGATTGAACGCGAAATCGGTGATATTGAAAGCGTGAAAGCGGCTGGAGGCAACAAAAGCGAAAAATATGCCAGTGACCGACCTTTGTTATCTCATGCAGTTGATAACGCGCAGGATATTTTTTTCCCAGCATTGGAAAAAGGAAATGACTGGCTGTTTAACCGACATCTGTGAGAAAGATAGGAAGCTTTAGTGTTGATGCTTGATCGGTTTAAATTTCTGTAAAGATTTTATATTAGTCATTACGCAAACAGTGGATACATAATTCGTTTTTCCCTATTAGCTGGTTTACTTTGGCACGTGTACGTGGGAATGTTATGCAATTTGTCTGGGCACTCGTGTTCATGCGTGCAGTTTGACGTATACGCGTATATTGGTTTAAGTTGTTCCACTCCGATGACTTTATTTGAAAACTGTATCTCATCTTATCACTAGCCAAAATAAACAAAGTTTATTGGTAAGAGACTATTCTTGACTTGTGGTTAGCATATATGATTGTCAGTTGGATTATACTTTCGTGAGATGAATACTAACATATATCTATTACGTCTATGCGATGTACCACTTACTAGGTAAAGATTTACTCATATTTTATTTACTATTTTAGTGGCTTCTCTCTATGCTATTTCATTCATATTTATTTTTAACGTCATCGTACAAAGATCTCTTGTTTTGACTATATGGTTTCCAGTTTTATTGCGAGAAAATTCATTCATATACCTTTTTATCATTTGTTCTTTGACATAAAGATAAAAGTTGAAGGCTTGCCTCTTGATGTGTATGAGTCTTATTCTGATCAGGCCGAATTTTTAAATTTAATTATTTTAAAAACAAACGTTTATATATTCATTTAGTAATCGCTGCAAATAAGATGCAGAGCATTTTTGTATATCTGTTTAATGTTTCAACACATTTTCCGTTACTTTCGATTTCGAAAAAATGAGAAAGTAATGTAATGAAAGACTTTTTTTATTATCAGGGGAGAGATGCGTATAAACTTTTAATATTTAATTAAATTGTATGTCATAACTCGATTTAATTTCATTTCATTCCTTGTTATACGTTGGTATCCAATGAAATTGAAGTCACCAGACCGCGATCAATGAAGGATTGTGGAGCTATTCAGTCAATTCAATCTGCAATACAGAATCTGTAGCGACAGTGAATTATCAGTGTTTTTGTTGGTGTAACTATGTTTAGAAGTAGTAGTAATTTCACTTAGTGTTAAGTGGGTAGTGACTGAATTGAGAAAAGGTGACCGTTCGCAAAGTTTACGTTTTGGCTCCTGGATAGATAGTGATAGCCAATTTGGTTTGCCACTTTCAAAGAGAAAGAAAGCTGAATAAAAACCATTACCACTCGGAATGGGCGACCTAGTGTTCTTTTAGTGTACACAAAGAAAAATGAGAATTACGAAGCATAATTAATCTGTTGCATCAGCCGTCGCGCAGGATAGCAGAGGTCGGCTTGCCTGTTGAGTCGTTTTTGACGGATAGGTGGAATCGGTCTACTGCAGACAACTTTATTTTCGATTCTTTCTATTTTCTCTCTTGTTTCTATTCTCAATATGAAATTAACGCTCTTTTAGATGCCATGGATAGGATGCCTAATAAAATTATTGAGCCAAATGCCGGAACTCTTCGAGTAATTTACCATTTAGATACTGTTTGTGGCGGAGATCTAATGAATATTTAATTGTGTATTATATTATATTATATTATATATATATATATATGTATATATTATATATAATTTATATATATATATATATATATATAGAGAGTACATTATATATATATATATATATACAGTATATATAATAGAGTGAGTTAGCGTTGAAGTCGCTACTACAGGTTTACACATTCGTTTAGGACATTGTACCGTCCTATTTTCCCACATTCCTCACCCAAATATATAGTGGGTAAAGGGCGTAATGCTGTTCATGCTGTCTTTGATTTTTCCTGCTGGCCATATTTGAACTAATTTGTTACTA
The DNA here is from genome assembly GCA_029291075.1 of Eudiplozoon nipponicum. Taxonomy (NCBI): domain Eukaryota; kingdom Metazoa; phylum Platyhelminthes; class Monogenea; order Mazocraeidea; family Diplozoidae; genus Eudiplozoon; species Eudiplozoon nipponicum. The sequence continues at coordinate 91,960 of JAQBSW010002248.1, forward strand.
GGTGCGCAACACCTAATACACAATTGCATAAACTATCGTTTGTTAAACTCAGTTTCGGTTTATACGCTAGTCCAATTTAAGTAAGAACTTTGGAAAACGCGTTAACATGTCTACTAAAATGAATTCAAGACACCATCAAAATTGCCATTGCATTGTACTGGCATATGCTCCAACTGACTGCAGTATTTTCGACAGAATGTATGAGTACTTTACTAAGTAGAGGTTGCAGATCCGCATAAGTTTCAGTGCATAATGACTATAATTAACAACTGTTAAATAACTGTTTTGAGTATAGATTATAGTTGAGTAGAACTAACCAAATGGTGTTCTCCAGCTCCCAGACAATTGTGGACTGAAGGAGATAATGTTGCCGACATAATATTGAAACACATTGCAGTGTTTCAACCTTTCGATGGACTAATCCTATCACACTATACCTATATATTATAATAAAACTTGCGCATCAATCCCAACGCTAATATAGACTGCACAAATGCTAACTAATGTCACATACATTATTCTGTATGTAGAGGAAGATATTTCCTCCGACAAAATTAAAGTGAAATTTATTGATAAATTTAAACCACCGTGGCTGATTGAAATGAATATTATTTAAAACATTCTTTGTTTAAATACTTGACAGTATATATACTTTTGAATTGTGCGTAATTTCAGTTTTGGTAATCTGTACCTGACTTTCCTTAGCAAGCTGCATTTGGTTCAATTCTCTACTTTACAGTTTAAAGATACCCGATTTTAAAAATAAACACCTGCTATCATTATGTCAGTCAGGTAGGGTAGATACCGAAACCATCATGACGCTAAAAGAAAGTGTGCGTTACTTATGTAGAGATGCCACAGGTATACATCGAAAAATGGATGATATGGCAAGAGCTATTTCGCAACTACAAAGTCGGGATAGAATTACTAGACGTCGAGAGAGTCACTCGCATCAACGCTTCGATGGACCGCGCTGATGGTGTAAGTCACATTGTGGATATGGACGAAGTGAAAAAATGCCAAGAAGGAAATTGCATATACCCGCGTTTAGTGAACTCAAATGGAAAGGAGGCTCTAAACCAGTAGAGAGGAATTCATCACTGGAAAATGGATAAAGCCCCCGATAGTAGGAGCCGTAGGAGGGTTCCATTCCAAAGGCTCCCAGACATGCCTTTAAAAGGCATACTGAAGGCGAAAGCAAAGATGCGACAAGTATCAAATAGCACCCGGATACAGAGGCACAAGAGTCCCGATTCTCTCTAGCGGACATCTTGGAAAACATGCTGCCAGGTGATCCAGCAACATAGTTCATTATTAAGAATGAATTACCTGGACTAGAGTTCCTCACTTGACACGGGTGCTGAGGTAAGCATAGTTAGGTCAGACGTGGTGGGGAAGCAGATTGCCCCACATTTGATTATCAACCATGGGCCGCGAATGGTAAGTCCAATAGGAGTAAGGAGGATGAAAGAATTGTCGGTAAGCATTAGAGCCAGAAATCTTCTTTTCCATGGAACTTTCTTGTAGCCGATGTCAAGGACCATATCATTGGCATGGATTTCTTGACACATTTCAAGCTGACATTAGACCCCAAAGCTAGGACTATCGCACGAAGGCGTAGGGATTTCAACACATACTGAGTCGAAAACTTCGGCAGTTAGAACAGTCCTTTTACCCCCGTCCAACAGTCGCACATGACTTTGCCGATATAATCGAGAAGCACCTAGCAGTGTTTCAGCCTTTCAGTGCCAAAAGAATAGGATTGAAGACAGGAGTAGAACACCAAATAGAATTGGTGGCTCCGTTTCCTTGTTCACCAAAGGCTCAACCATTGGCACAACACAAGCAACAAGTTGCTGTGTCTGAATTTCACCAATTGCGCGAAGAGGGGATTTGTAGAAGGTCAAATTCCAATTTTGCTTCCCCAATGGTGGTAGTTCCCAAACCTGAACCGGGTCAATGGCGGGTTTGTGGGAAGTATCGTCTATATAAACTCAGCCCAGTCACAAAGGGTGATTCCTATCCTCTCCCTAACCAGAGTACTTTACTCCGAGATATAATGGGATATGAGGTTTATTCAACTTTAGATCTCCAGAAAGCGTACTATCAGATACCAATGGAGGAAAATTGGATACCACTCACCGCAGTCAGATTTACAGGAGGGAGATTGCACGAATTTCTTCGAATACCTTTTGGTTTGAAAAATGCCAGTCAGACATTCCAGTGTTTGGCTGAAGAAATCCTTCAAAATTGTCAATTTGCGAGGGTGTACATAGACGACATAATAATTTTTAGTCGCTCACGAGATGAGCATCGTAGGCATTTGGAAACGGTTTTGACCAGGCTGGAACAATATGGATTAATGTTCAAACCTAATAAGAGTAATTTGGGATGCTCTTTAGTTAGACATCTTCGTCATATACTTTCCAAAGATGGAATTAAATCTTTGGAAGATAAGATACATGCTATTAAGTACGAAACGGAGCCCCGAACCGTGCGCCAGTTGCGAAGGTTCTTGGGTATGATCAGCTATTATCTTCGATTCATTCCAGGTCTAGCCGGAATGCTAGGATCGTTGACACGCCATCTCACTCGTGAAAAGAGCACGATCAAGAAGTCTTCGCCTATAAACTTGAGTCCAAAATACCGAGAAAGATTCCAAAAGGCCAAGGAAATGTTAAGTGACATAACCACATTAGCAGCTTTAGATTGGGAGAAACCTTTTGAGCTAATCACAGATGCCTCAGATGTTGCAATAGGAGCAGTGCTACAGCAAAGAGATCAGGGCATAGTAAGACAGATTGGGTTTTATAGCCGTAAGCTTAATAATAATAACCTTATGATACGTTTGGTAAAGAGCTTCTAGCAGTGTATGCCGCAGTGCTACACTTCGAGCATTACTTAGACGGTCATAAGTTTAAGTTATTGACCGATCATAAGCCATTGATCAGTATACTTGGTAAAACAACTAGGCTTAATTACTCTCGTAGAGTAAATTCCAAAATAACACGGTTAGCAGAGTTCGATTTCACTGTGTCTCATTTTGCTGGTAAGGAAAATGTGGTAGCCGATGCAGTTAGCAAACGGAATGAAGCCGATGTCGAGCTGATATTTCAAGGTCCGTTGAAAAGTTTAGATAATTCGATGCATGATTTAGTTATTGAAATCGAGTAAGCGCAAGGATCGGATCCCTTCACGTTAGTTTTGTCCAAAAGGCCAGGATATGTGCGTAAGATCATAATTGGCAAGTGGTTGTTATGCGAAACGTCTAGAATTCAACCACGACCATATGTGCCGTTGGAGTTACGGGCCAAGATTATCCAAGTGTTACATGACATGGGTCATCTTTCCATTAAAGCCACCATTCGATTGATTAACGACAGATACGTATGGCCGCACATGTCTAAAGACATTCGGGTATGGGTAAGAGCCTTTGCTAAGTGTCAAACGTGTAAGATGTGGAGACATACCAGAATCGAGATAAAGAATATTGGGATACCAATTGGACGGTTCAGACACGTACATATAGAAATTGTCGAGATGCCCGAGGTTAATGGTAACACATACTCGCTAACTATGTTAGATAGATTTAGTCGTCAATTCGAAGTGGCGATTTTAAAAGACATAACAGCGCAAGAAGTATTGTTCGCGTTTCTACATAATTTGATAGCGCGTTATGGTGTTCCGGAAAAGGTCACTACTGATCGCGATAGTCAATTTATGTCTGAGCTTTTCGTAAGATCTCTCAATATCATTGGAACAACTGTATTGCATTCTAGTGGTACAACCCACGAGCAAATGGGTTGGTAGAAAGGTTGCATCCTGATCTGAAAGCTGCGTTAAGGTGTACTAGTGGAACAAGCTGGATACACGATCTTCCTATAGTACTACTCGCCATGCGCAACAGATATAGGGAACAATTAGGTACTTCAATAGCAGAACTGGTTTATGGAGAATCATTAAGGTTGCCTGGAGATCTTCTAATAGAAACTTCAAGTAGTATTGATTGGGCTTCTAGTTATGTAGTTTGGTTCGTAAGAGCAATTAGAGATAAGATGGGTCGTTTGGCTCCGACCAAGACTAGAAAAGCAAAAACCAAATGCTATGTGTCCTCTGATCTAAGATCGGCTTCGCATGTGTATGTATCTAATAAAAAATAGGAAGAATTGCCTGAAATCATTTTACAAAGGACCATACAAGGCCAAGAGGATGACTGACAAGAATGTCATCATAGAGGTAAATGGAATTGATGATTGTGTAACGTTGGATCGTTGTATTCCCCAGTTTATCTGGTTAAACGGTACGACTGAATTAACAGATGCGTTGAATGACCGTCATTCTATGAGCGAATCTGATGTGTGCAATCCCACCATACAGGCACATTACGAAATGCAGAACCTAGAAGACGCGTTGTCTAATATAGCAAAATCTTATTCTACCAGTTCACAACATGAAAACTGTTTGGCTATACCAGATGATACGGAAGAACCAGTGTAAACTCTACCGGGCGCGATGCCGACCTCAGGGGCGCCATTATGCACAACTCGTTCTGGAAGAGTGCAACGTCAGCCGAAGAATCATGATTACGTCTATTACTAGCCGTCTTTTTTGAGAAGGTGGTGTATGTGGAGGAAGATAAATCCTCCGCCAAAATTAAAGTAACATTAATTGATAAATTTAAACCACCTTCGCTGATTGTAACGAATTTTATTTAAAAAGAATTTTTTCTTTTATTTTCCAGAACTTTCTTTGTTTAAATACTTGACTTTGAATTGTGCGCCATTTTAAGTTTTCGAGCATTACTTTCCTCGACTGCTTGTATCTTCTTTTGGCCTACTGCAACTGTTTCATTTTTCTTCATTAAAATTTGATCGATTACTTCAATACACGCCTGCTAAAACTGTCTTATATTTTTTATTGATGCACGCATAGAAGGGACGTTCTGTAACAGGTAATTTAATAATTCTGTTGTTCGCGTCCATTTCTTTCCAGATTATTTGTTTGGGTGTTTCGTACGAAACAGGTTTCACATCCCGATTTTCCCAACATTAAGTGTCTATTTATTAATAAAATTTCATAGATATAGTATAGAATAGAATAGAATATCTTTATTTGGATTCAAACCACACATATTCCATCAAATAATAAAATTGGAAATTGTACAATATATAAAAAAATTATCACATCACAATAAATGTGCAATTAATATCATGTAGATAGGTATATCTCACTAGTTGTACAATACAATATATCAATATCAGAAAGTTCGACTGAAAAGAATAATATATACATTATCAAATTAGGAACAATTAAGGTATAATTCGAGTGTAAAATTATGCAAAAATTGAGAACCATGACTAGCAATTGATTGTATGTAATGTTAACTAATTTGAAGAAATAGTGCATAACATTTCAATTATAATAATACAAAACTTGGAAATAAAATCTCAAGAAAATCTGTTTCCGATAATAATTATGCTTGTCTTTTATTCAACCATGAGAAAGTATTATCATAATCAAAAAAATAAAAAATATCAGCAGGATTGCAGACTTTTTCAAGTTCAGTAGATAAAGTTTTAAAAGACATCTTAGATGGAGGCATTTCTCTAAGCCCCTTGGGTAATAGGTTATAAATTTTGTAGATTTTCGAGAAAGAGAATAACTTGCTCGCTACATTCCCCACCAAAGGAGGAGATATTGCCAAATGTCCAGATCTAGTTCCAACTTCATGACTCTTTCTTATCGGAGTCATATAGGCACCAGTCCACTGGTTCAAATGGAAAACTTTTATACAATAACACATCCTCCGAAACCACAGTGATTGCAATGACACAAACTGTAATCTAGAGGCGTATATAGTGCAAGAAATAGGACTAATATGTTTCACAACCTTTCTTTGTACAGCTTCTATCTTATTAGACAAACCCTTTTTTAATGGATTCCAAGTAGCGACAGCATATTCTAGTACCGGTCTAATCCATATTATATACATTTGAAGTTTTATATCATTTGATAAGATATTTCGATTTATTAGTGCCCATCTTTTCTTGGCACTGCCTACTATACTTTCAATATGTCTCTCAGCAGAAGCTGTACATTGGATAGTTATGCCTAAATCCTTAATTTCTTGCATAAGTTTAATCTCAAACACATCATTAATAACAGCATCATGAAAATAAACATAATTAAAGTTTGTTCTGTTCCCTATTTTTAAAGCTTTCGTCTTTTTATTGTTTATTCTCAGCCCTAGTGTGATCAAATATTTACTCAAATAATACAAATCTAATGTCACATTATTTATGGAGAATTCGACATTCTTTGGATCAATTGGGAAGATTATTTTTAAATCGTCAGCGAATTTGCAAACTCGACCGTTAAGGATCTTAGTTTCCAAATTTGCAAATACAATTTTAAATAAAATTGGCCCCAAGCTTGGATGCAGATCTTAAATTTGAGGACACTAGCAAGTTAGCGCAAGATATTGCAGGTTTGAATTTAGCAGATGCGAATGAAAATATAAGCTTATCAAATTCTACTGTAAATCTTAGGACTACAAACGATTTGGCATCTATGGGGTTCTCAGACACGAATAGGTTAGGAGCCTCTACACTGGTGATAACGAGTTTCTTTAGGGCCATTCCATTAAAAAAACAGAAAAGTAGCGCAACTTTATAAAGATGAAGTGTTCATTTTTAATATATACACTGTTCGATTACCTTGGCTTAAGGTGTTTGTTTATTTATTTTGCCTCCATTGAAATGTTGCTCTGGTTATAATTTGTATTGATTTATATAAAAATAATAATAATAATATTAATAATACATTTATTTGGCATCAAAGGCCAACTGGCCCAATCATTGAAATAGCAAATCAAGGGTAGGATATGTGGAGGTGAGTGGAATTGTGACTAGCAAAGTATTTAATAGCAGGGGGAGGGGTTGGGGAGGGGAAAAGTTATCATTAACATCAAGATAGTTCAATCTGGTGAAAAATAAATATAAGCGAAGTTCCATTTGACTAGACAAGATCAATTGGAGATAGTCCGTGAAGTATCAGATCTTCAAGGTGAATGTGAGATCGAAAACAAAGATGAAGATGAAAAGATGGCGGCCCGGAGGTAGACGTCGACCGTTGGAGTCCATTGTCGTGACGAATGAATTGATGGAGTCGGCAGGATTGAGGCGAGCGAGTCTTGCAAGGATCGCAGGCATCTGTAGAACGTGATCGAGATTAAAATAAGACCAGGGAGAGTCGAAGTCCGAAGCGAACCGTTGGTGGATCGGTAGGGCTGTTGGGTTTCCGGTCCTCCGCTGAAACAAGAAAGAAAGAAAAGAGTTGGATGAGCAAAACGTAGTAGAGTATCCGCAACGTGGATATAATGGGGTTAGGAATGGGCTGAGAGGTGGTATTAGTGAATCTAGAAGAAAAGAATAAGACAAGAGAGGTAGAGTGGAAGATGGCTGCCTGATGGATTTAACCCTACGAAGTTAGTTAAGAAGATAGCCTGGGGTGAAGTAAATGTTATGGATTGAGAAGGAACCAGTTTCGTTTCCAATCGGTCGTATCACAAAGAAATTTGTTGAAGAAGTACTGATGGGCTGCCTTTTTGAATTCGTGCTGGGGTAGGAGTTTTATGTCTGTGGGGAGAGCGTTGAAGACATTAGTGGCTTTGGAGAAGAGATAGATTTTTTTAAATATGGTGGGGGTATGGTAGGCTTGGATAGAAGAGTTACTAGAACGTGTGGCGTAGTGGTGACTTGGGTGGGCAAAGTTGGAGAGTGGTAAGGAAGTTGAGATCTTATGGATAAAAGAAATGACTCGAAGGTGACGTGTGAACCAAAGCGGAAGAAGGTTAGCTAGAAGTAGGCGTTCCCTGTAGTTTTGGCAGTTCGGGAAGACTCGCTTAAGAAATCTGGAGGATACCTGCTCAATGGTGTACGAGGAGGCGTGGGTGAGAGGACAGTAGAATTCGCTGGCGTAGGAAATGAGGGGCAGAACGTAGACCTTGAATAATGTGAGTTGGAGAGTGGGATTGTTAGTCTTAAAACAGATCAGACGGGCCCATTTGAAGAGTTTGGAAGTAGTGTGTGTAAGGTGTGGGGAGAAGTCTAGGGATTTTGAGAATTGAATGCCGAGATGTTTGGCCGAATCTATTATTTCTATGTCGAGGGGGTAGTTGGCAGCCGGGATAGAGCAGAATGGATCAGACGAGAGTCTCATTAAGCGAGTTTTGGTGGGATTTAGTTTGAGTCCGATTCCGCTGAGCTGCAAGTGGAGCGAGGATAGGAGCTCCGATATAAGGGATGAGGAAGGGTTGGAAGTTGTGGGGTTGCTGAATACGATGACCATATCATCCGCATATTTGAACAGCTTGAAAAGAGTGTCTTCAACCTGTATGTGTGCGAGTGTAAGGTTGAAGAGAATGGGACCAAGTACAGAGCCCTGGGGAACACCGGATCGGACATGGGTTGGCCTCGAGAGACTACTGCCAACTTTTACTCTTGCATATCGATTCCGAAGATAATAGCTGATAAGATTGAGAACATTGCCGCATATACCGCTTCTCATTAAGGCAGATTCAATTGCTGAAAATGACAGCGAGTCAAAAGCCTTGGATATATCTAGGAAGAGGAGAGTGCACTGAAGCCCTTTAGAGAAAGAAGAGTAGCAATGGTCGAGAATACTAACTAAGTTGGTGGAAGATGAGCGGCCGTTCAAGAATCCATGTTGATCATCAAGGAGGTAGAACTTTTCATGAGACTTAATGAAAGGGTAGATTAGGTTGTATAGGATCCTGTCGAAGATTTTGGTGAAAGAAGGTACGATAATAATGGGGCGGAGATCTTTAAATGATGAGATCGAGGAAGAGCCGTTTTTGGGGATGGGAGAGATCGTCGAGCAAAGCCAGTCCGAGGGAAGATAGATGGTTTCGACACAATGATTAATAACATCTGCAAGTAGAGAGAAGACGTTCCAGCCAAGCAGCGCAATCATGCTGACTGAAACACCGTATTGATCAAATTGGTGTTTAGATTTAATGTCTTTAACTGCTTGGGCGACGGAAGCCGGAGAGACGTATAACCAGCGTAGGTTCTCGGAGTCTCCGTTGTCTACCATCTCAATAGGCGGAGTGGGAGAGGAAAATGAGTCGAGAAGATGAGTCAGATAATCGTTAGCGAAGCAAAGGTCGTCTGACTGAGAGAAGTTGATATACGAGGTTTTGGGCTTTTGCAACAATTGGTGTTTGATGATGGCGAACTTTGCCCGGGGGTTAGGAGCTGAGCGGATGCGTTTTTCGACGTGGAACGCTTGTTTGTTGATAGCCTGTTTAATGAGCCCATCAATGCGTCTCAGAGCGAGGGCGCGAGCAAGTGACGATGTGCGTAGGCGAGAGCTGCGTGCGAGGTTGTCACGTGCCTTAAACAGAGCGTTCAACTTATTCGTCGAGTATACTTGTTGAATAGAGGTGGCGGAGTTATAGTGGGAGGATAGGATGTTATGGACTTCGGAGAAGCACGAGGAGAGGTTGTTTGGGAGAAAGAGGTCCCTCCAGTTAACTGTGTCACAGAGTCGGCGGAACTCTTCCCAGTTGGTGAATCGTCTGAAAGATTGGGTGTCTTCTCGAGGGGTGAAGGATAAGAGAGGTAAGAGGAAGGATACCTGACAGTGATCAAGATTGGGGAAGATTTCCCGAGAGCGAACATCGGTCACCTCGTTATTGGAGAGAACACAATCCAGTTGGTTGTTCCCTCGGGTAGGAAAATGCACGAATTGGTGTAGCAGGTTATCCGCAAAGAGTCGAAGCAGTGGGTGACTTTCGGAAGCTAGATTATGCCAGTTAGTCATGGGGAGGTTGAGATCACCCACAACGACGTACCGATCAGAGTGTAAAGAGAAAAGAGTGGAAAGGAGTTGGGCCCCGCGAGTGTCGTCGATGAGTGAGATATTAGGGGGTCTGTAGACAACGCAGGTAGATATGCTTTGGTTAAGGATTTGTAGCTGAAACGAGAAAAATTCCAAACCTTGAGAGTTCGATGTCGACAAGCGTTTGGGCATAAGAAGGGATCGGACATAGGCAGCTAGTCCGCCTCCGCGACCGACAGTTCTGTCGCTACGAAGGAACGTGTATCCATGAATGAGGAAAAGGTCATCACTGTGGATGGAAGGGGACAGCCAAGTCTCAACAAGAACGCATATGTCAATCTCGTTAGAGGACAGAAAGGCTCGTAGTTGAATAATTTTAGGCGTAAGTGACCTGCAGTTGATGAGGATTGCTGAGAGCGCTTTGAGAGAGGGATGGTTAGATCGGAGAGGAGAAGCGTGCGGGGGCTTTCCGCTGGCGGGTTGAGCGAGATCTAGGGCTGATGAGGGTGACAGACCGCTCGTTGACAAGGATAGAGTGGTCAGAGTCGATTTGGATTTCTGTTGTTGTCCCGCGTTTATCAGGTGGGTGAGGCAGTTGTAGGGTTTGAAAGCAAGAGGGGGGCGAGATATCTGGGTTCGAGGGGGCACTCGGAAGGTGCGTTGAGGGGGCGAGCAAGGACGGAGAAAGATCAGGAGCTGGGGCGGAACTGTCCAGGGTGGGGACGATGATGGATTCAGTAGGGGGAGATGAATTTGATGGGGCTGGGTCGAAGTTTTGCTTGGCCTTAGTAGACTTACGTTTTTTCGGTTTCTGATTCATAGCATCTGTCACAAAGGTAACTTGTCGAGGGGATGTGGACCTGGTGGACGGGTTTGGGAGAGAAGATGCGTTATTAGGAGGCTTAGCGCGGCGTGGTCGGCCACGACGACGTGGTAAAGCTTGAGATAGTGTAGGGGGACTGGTTGCGGAGTAAGGGCTAAAGGTGAGAGGAAGGCCTTCAAATCGGGAAGGTGTGAGTGGGGGTGGACTGGAGGAAGGTGCGTCACCAAGGAGTCCGCCGTGAACTGAACGGCTTTTCTTTGGATTGCTCCAGCCCGGAAAGGCGTGATGAGCTGGAGGAGGGGTGGTGTCCGGTGTGTGAGTTTGTGCTTTCTCTAGAGTCCTCTGTAGCAGAGTGTAGTCTCGTTTGAGTTTGACTTGTCCGGATGTTAAGATGGGCGAATGTAATTTGAGATGACGAAGCTCATCGTCAGACAGTCTTTTGTGTGAGGAGAGAATGAAGGCTCGACCCTTTCCCGAGGAGATCTCTTTAAGGTGGCTAAAGTTTTCCCCTATTTGACTGATGAGATCTGAGGCCAGATCGTCCTTTGAGAGTGGGGAGCGCGGAGACCAAAGAAAGAGGTTTCGCTTGTTGTGGTTTCGCAGGGCAACCTCCCTGGCTACCCCATTCAGAAACGCATCTGCTTGACGCAACAAATGGGGCTGAACGGAGGAGACTGAAAGGTTGCCAGTCAGTGCTCCAAGTAATCCTGTGATATCCGCCATTTGCTGTTGGAGATCAGAAATATTGGAGATAATCTTTTGGGTGAGGAACGGGGAGATGGGGGCTGGCGACGAAAGTTGGTTCATGATGGAGTTAGATAGAAGAGTAGAATTAATATTGATTACGGTAAAAGAGAGGAAAAGAAAGAGTATTGATGAGCGAAAAAGAATAGGTATTAAAATGTAGAAATAAACGGAAAAATCGGGTGGGCTAGAAATAGATCCTTGATAACTGAAGGTAGATTCCAAAATAATGTGTAGGTAGATTCCTGGAGTATCCTGGAGAAGAAATCAGACAAGAAATCCCGAGAATCTGAAAAATAAAAACAAAATAAAACCCGATATCCTTCGAAAGTAGAGAAAAATGTTGAAAACCACAAGCACGCTCTCTCCGGTCGTTGCGTTCCACCCGATATACTTTAATATAAATATATATATATAATATATATATATATATATATATATATATAAATAAAAATATAAGCTTATCAAATTCTACTGTAAATCTTAGGACTACAAACGATTTGGCATCTATGGGGTTCTCAGACACGAATAGGTTAGGAGCCTCTACACTGGTGATAACGAGTTTCTTTAGGGCCATTCCATTAAAAAAACAGAAAAGTAGCGCAACTTTATAAAGATGAAGTGTTCATTTTTAATATATACACTGTTCGATTACCTTGGCTTAAGGTGTTTGTTTATTTATTTTGCCTCCATTGAAATGTTGCTCTGGTTATAATTTGTATTGATTTATATAATAATAATAATAATAATAATAATAATAATAATAATAATAATAATAATAATAATAATAATAATAATACATTTATTTGGCATCAAAGGCCAACTGGCCCAATCATTGAAATAGCAAATCAAGGGTAGGATATGTGGAGGTGAGTGGAATTGTGACTAGCAAAGTATTTAATAGCAGGGGGAGGGGTTGGGGAGGGGAAAAGTTATCATTAACATCAAGATAGTTCAATCTGGTGAAAAATAAATATAAGCGAAGTTCCATTTGACTAGACAAGATCAATTGGAGATAGTCCGTGAAGTATCAGATCTTCAAGGTGAATGTGAGATCGAAAACAAAGATGAAGATGAAAAGATGGCGGCCCGGAGGTAGACGTCGACCGTTGGAGTCCATTGTCGTGACGAATGAATTGATGGAGTCGGCAGGATTGAGGCGAGCGAGTCTTGCAAGGATCGCAGGCATCTGTAGAACGTGATCGAGATTAAAATAAGACCAGGGAGAGTCGAAGTCCGAAGCGAACCGTTGGTGGATCGGTAGGGCTGTTGGGTTTCCGGTCCTCCGCTGAAACAAGAAAGAAAGAAAAGAGTTGGATGAGCAAAACGTAGTAGAGTATCCGCAACGTGGATATAATGGGGTTAGGAATGGGCTGAGAGGTGGTATTAGTGAATCTAGAAGAAAAGAATAAGACAAGAGAGGTAGAGTGGAAGATGGCTGCCTGATGGATTTAACCCTACGAAGTTAGTTAAGAAGATAGCCTGGGGTGAAGTAAATGTTATGGATTGAGAAGGAACCAGTTTCGTTTCCAATCGGTCGTATCACAAAGAAATTTGTTGAAGAAGTACTGATGGGCTGCCTTTTTGAATTCGTGCTGGGGTAGGAGTTTTATGTCTGTGGGGAGAGCGTTGAAGACATTAGTGGCTTTGGAGAAGAGATAGATTTTTTTAAATATGGTGGGGGTATGGTAGGCTTGGATAGAAGAGTTACTAGAACGTGTGGCGTAGTGGTGACTTGGGTGGGCAAAGTTGGAGAGTGGTAAGGAAGTTGAGATCTTATGGATAAAAGAAATGACTCGAAGGTGACGTGTGAACCAAAGCGGAAGAAGGTTAGCTAGAAGTAGGCGTTCCCTGTAGTTTTGGCAGTTCGGGAAGACTCGCTTAAGAAATCTGGAGGATACCTGTTCAATGGTGTACGAGGAGGCGTGGGTGAGAGGACAGTAGAATTCGCTGGCGTAGGAAATGAGGGGCAGAACGTAGACCTTGAATAATGTGAGTTGGAGAGTGGGATTGTTAGTCTTAAAACAGATCAGACGGGCCCATTTGAAGAGTTTGGAAGTAGTGTGTGTAAGGTGTGGGGAGAAGTCTAGGGATTTTGAGAATTGAATGCCGAGATGTTTGGCCGAATCTATTATTTCTATGTCGAGGGGGTAGTTGGCAGCCGGGATAGAGCAGAATGGATCAGACGAGAGTCTCATTAAGCGAGTTTTGGTGGGATTTAGTTTGAGTCCGATTCCGCTGAGCTGCAAGTGGAGCGAGGATAGGAGCTCCGATATAAGGGATGAGGAAGGGTTGGAAGTTGTGGGGTTGCTGAATACGATGACCATATCATCCGCATATTTGAACAGCTTGAAAAGAGTGTCTTCAACCTGTATGTGTGCGAGTGTAAGGTTGAAGAGAATGGGACCAAGTACAGAGCCCTGGGGAACACCGGATCGGACATGGGTTGGCCTCGAGAGACTACTGCCAACTTTTACTCTTGCATATCGATTCCGAAGATAATAGCTGATAAGATTGAGAACATTGCCGCATATACCGCTTCTCATTAAGGCAGATTCAATTGCTGAAAATGACAGCGAGTCAAAAGCCTTGGATATATCTAGGAAGAGGAGAGTGCACTGAAGCCCTTTAGAGAAAGAAGAGTAGCAATGATCGAGAATACTAACTAAGTTGGTGGAAGATGAGCGGCCGTTCAAGAATCCATGTTGATCATCAAGGAGGTAGAAGTTTTCATGAGACTTAATGAAAGGGTAGATTAGGTTGTATAGGATCCTGTCGAAGATTTTGGTGAAAGAAGGTACGATAGTAATGGGGCGGAGATCTTTAAATGATGAGATCGAGGAAGAGCCGTTTTTGGGGATGGGAGAGATCGTCGAGCAAAGCCAGTCCGAGGGAAGATAGATGGTTTCGACACAATGATTAATAACATCTGCAAGTAGAGAGAAGACGTTCCAGCCAAGCAGCGCAATCATGCTGACTGAAACACCGTATTGATCAAATTGGTGTTTAGATTTAATGTCTTTAACTGCTTGGGCGACGGAAGCCGGAGAGACGTATAACCAGCGTAGGTTCTCGGAGTCTCCGTTGTCTACCATCTCAATAGGCGGAGTGGGAGAGGAAAATGAGTCGAGAAGATGAGTCAGATAATCGTTAGCGAAGCAAAGGTCGTCTGACTGAGAGAAGTTGATATACGAGGTTTTGGGCTTTTGCAACAATTGGTGTTTGATGATGGCGAACTTTGCCCGGGGGTTAGGAGCTGAGCGGATGCGTTTTTCGACGTGGAGCGCTTGTTTGTTGATAGCCTGTTTAATGAGCCCATCAATGCGTCTCAGAGCGAGGGCGCGAGCAAGTGACGATGTGCGTAGGCGAGAGCTGCGTGCGAGGTTGTCACGTGCCTTAAACAGAGCGTTCAACTTATTCGTCGAGTATACTTGTTGAATAGAGGTGGCGGAGTTATAGTGGGAGGATAGGATGTTATGGACTTCGGAGAAGCACGAGGAGAGGTTGTTTGGGAGAAAGAGGTCCCTCCAGTTAACTGTGTCACAGAGTCGGCGGAACTCTTCCCAGTTGGTGAATCGTCTGAAAGATTGGGTGTCTTCTCGAGGGGTGAAGGATAAGAGAGGTAAGAGGAAGGATACCTGACAGTGATCAAGATTGGGGAAGATTTCCCGAGAGCGAACATCGGTCACCTCGTTATTGGAGAGAACACAATCCAGTTGGTTGTTCCCTCGGGTAGGAAAATGCACGAATTGGTGTAGCAGGTTATCCGCAAAGAGTCGAAGCAGTGGGTGACTTTCGGAAGCTAGATTATGCCAGTTAGTCATGGGGAGGTTGAGATCACCCACAACGACGTACCGATCAGAGTGTAAAGAGAAAAGAGTGGAAAGGAGTTGGGCCCCGCGAGTGTCGTCGATGAGTGAGATATTAGGGGGTCTGTAGACAACGCAGGTAGATATGCTTTGGTTAAGGATTTGTAGCTGAAACGAGAAAAATTCCAAACCTTGAGAGTTTGTACCACTGAAGAAGA